>PVHP010005700.1:0-63984 GCA_004024765.1 Zapus hudsonius
AGGAGCATCTCCCTGATACGTGGAAGGGACCTGTCATCCCATTCAACCTCCCATTCTGTAGGCCCATGGTTACTGGGGTCTTCCTCTTGGAGTCCAGGTTCTTGGCCTCCATAAGGCTTTGCCTTGGATCCAAGTTCCAGCTAGAGGTTTCTTGCCACTGAGCGGATCTCTTTGTCAAACAGAGAGCTATTGGTCACCTGCCAAGGTTAAGGACCACTATTGCACAGATGAGTACTTCTTGCCTTGCTGGTCTCTGCCATAGAGAAGCATATGGACTCTTAAGACTACGATTTTCTGCACTAAGTCAAAAACAGCCCAGCCATTTTCTGTGGCAGCCAGTTCCACCCTTGGGTAAGATGTGATCTTATTATAGGGCTCATTGACTAAGGATTGGCCCAGAGATGCTGAACTCTCAAGAGAATAAAACATGGTAATTACTTACCAAACTCATGGAGTTTGAGATACAGAGATAGACAGGACCAAAGGAGCCTCTACAATTGTGTCTATTACCATGTTAATAAATTTAGATTCAACTACTCATGGACTCTACAAAAGCAGAAATGCTGGTTTATCTGGAAATAATCTCATAATTCCCATAACCTTGAGCTAGCTATACATAAGAATACAAATGTAAATTTAGGAAGAAAATCCCACTGGAAGGGCTTGAGTAGAGAGAAGGGTAGGAGAGGCATTCACTACAGATTTGGGGTGAGAAGGAGTTAGCAGCGTTTGGGCAGTGACTAAAGCTGTTTAGAAGGACCACCTTATGGCAGGAGGGTGGACTGAAGAAAGCTGCATCAGGACTGACATATAAACAAAGCGTGTTGGCACAGGACTAGGAACCTTCCTTACCTGGGCTTCAAGCTTCAGGCAGAGACATGGAAAATCCCTGGGTCACCAGAAGAGATGGCACGTTCTATGTAGATGATCTATAAAAGCTCACAGGATTTACAACCCAACTCTTTCTTTAAAATTTTATTTATTGATTTTATTATTTTTTTAATTTTTACACTTGCATATAATGCCTTTTTAATTACGATCTCCAGGCCCTCCCATTTACAGTCTCTTGATTTCCTTTCCCTTCCACTGTACCCTTCTCCATACCAACTGGATTTGATGTCTTATTTTAAATTTGTGTGTGTGAGAAAAAGAGAAGGAGAAAGGGAGAGAGAGAGAGAGAGAGAGAGAGAGAGAGAGAGAGAGGCTCACTGATTTTAATAAGGATTGTCTGAATGAGGAAAGGCAGGGGATTATCTACCTGAACATGCACAGTCTACTAGTGACTAGTGAATTGTAAAAATTACACCACCTCCTTTGCACATATGTCTTTCCCTGGCTAACTAACCCACTCCCATTCTCAGGAGTGCTTCTCTCTTAATAAATTCATTCTATTTCCCTTATTAACCATGTGTCATCCCTGGTATAATTCTTTGCTCTGAGACCCACAACCTTGGAGATCACAGCAGCTGATGCCTGCTTGCATCTGTACGAACAATGTCACACAGCATCAAACAAACTAGGTAGAGGAAATGGCCCAGTGAAGATGTCATTCCGCTTAACTGCAAGCCACTGTAGTAATGCCTCCTGCCTCTTCTCCTGGTCAGGGAACTCCATTACTAATGTTCTAATAATAGTTTGTAGTATTATTCTTGGAGTGACAGGCTCCACAGTGTAGCAAAATAGTACACCTCAAAACCCTCAGAAGAATAGACATGTGACCTCCAAAATAGCTGAGAGGGGGAAAAAAGTTACAACAAAAAAGCTCAATGACTGAAAGAGACTGCCTACTCTTCATTAAAACCAGAAAGGCTCTTTGCAGAAAGAGAGCTGACATATTCCCCTTCAATGGTTGGTAGGCAGTCTCTTCTCCCAGCAGTGAGCCAACTCAAAATCTACACAGTTTGTTTATGTTCTCTGTTGGAGCCTAGTCTTCATCCCCTGCAGTTGCAGAAACCCACTTGTGTGGGGTTCTTAGCTGAGCGGGCTCCACTGTGCTGTCTCTGGGAAGACCAGCAGAGACTTTACAAGATACTCCACAGGAAGGAGCTGAAATGAATCCATGAGATTTTTGAGATCAAAGTCAAGATGTATTTGCTGAAACTCAATGTGTTCTGCCTCTTGTTTTTGGAAGTTGTGGTTCTTGAAGCCCCGCTGGTTCTTCCCATCTGCATGGACCCTGGGAGTGGGCCAGATGCCAGCATAACTGTCTGGTTGCTCTGTTAGGTCTCTGTATGTGTTTTGTGTTGTATGTGTGTATACAACCTTTATGAAGTATTTTTATTTCATTGCATGAAGCACACTGTTCTTCCTGTGTCAATGAACTTCTTTCATTTCCTAAAACATAATTATTCATATATGACTCAAAACTCAGTCTAATTGCCATTTCCTTAAAAAGGATACTCAGCACGCTGGTATCAAAGTAGGACAGCTGGTAAAGAAGCTCATTTCCTTTGTCTCTTTCTTTTAGACAGTTGAATATATTTTGAGATAATATATCTACTTGCGTTTTTACTTAATGCCCTCATCTAATCTATAAATTCCCTGAGGACAGAGAGAAGATCCATTTCTTTATTGTTTCAGACATGACACAATGCTTAACTCTCAGAAACCTGGGAGTGAGGAATGTTTATTGAATGAATCCACAATCAAGTGAAAGAGTAAGTAAGTAACAATGATCACGTGAACACAGATAGCTCAGAAAACAAAATTGTGTCCATCACTGTTACATTTATTATCACAAGTCTCATTTGGAGTTTTGTTTTTGTAAATTATGTGTATCTGATTTTGGAGAGATTACGTTTGCTAAACTATACTTAATTCCTTAGAATGACATGTTTTATGAGTAACAGTAATTTAATTATTCAAGTAATAACAAATGCCATTATTACAACTAAATTATAACAAAGCTGTTATTCTATTTTTAAAAGAGATAGAAAACTAGACCTTTTGCATTATTATAGCTTCAAACTGACTAGACTAGTTTTTTTTCTTCTTCTAACTTAACTTCCAATCCTTATATGACATTTTGATAGATATAGGACAGAGCATATTTTGGTATTCCATCAAGATTTAGATTAGAATATTTTCAATTTCTAGTCAATTTGATTTTGCTAGCTGTGCTGGTTGTTAAGAACTGTGTTTAACATTAGGATGAGAATAAATCATAAATGTGTATTAGCTTTGGTGTGTGTGCCAGCCTGCACTGTGTGCCAGCCTGCATTGAGGTTTGGCTAAGGATAGGATGAATCTTTCAAGTTGCCAATCTTCTTGCTCACCTTACCAGCTCTATTCATGCCCTCTCTGAGCCTGCCATCACTTACCAACAAGGATGCTTCTTCCAGAGTGTGTAAACATGTGCCACAGGTCAATGGCATTTGTCACTCAGTCTCCTTAACCCAATCAATGCCAAACTATTGCGACAAACGGAAGCAATGATGGAAATGCAAGAGCAAGCCAACCCAATGGAGACTTACTGGCTGGCATCTGCAGACCATTCTTAAATAATATTTCCAAATTCAGTAGGGGAAAGAGGATGGAAGCCATATATATATATATATATATATATATATATATATATATATATATATATATATATGAAAAAAATGAAAAAGAAACATGCCCTGTTTTTCCTCTTCATGTCACTGCACTCTCAATCTACCTTTTGTTAAAATTTGTTCCCTTTTGGTAAAATTTGGAAATATTAGGAGTGCAAACACTGGATCTGGTGATCAATGATACCCTCTAGCTCACCCTAATCCATGCAAAGGCTGGCTTCTGGGCAGGGGTAGCTGAGCAGTTGGCTTCTTCGGTTGCACCTAGATTCTCGTTGGAGTCTCCTCATCTAAACTGACTCTTGAAGTTGGGTTAGGCAGTGATGCACATGGCTATCTCACTGGGAATATTTGAAAAGTCCCAAGAGGAAAAGTTCATGAAGCAGCCCAATCAGTTGACTTGAAACCGC
This sequence comes from Zapus hudsonius, assembly GCA_004024765.1. Classification (NCBI taxonomy): domain Eukaryota; kingdom Metazoa; phylum Chordata; class Mammalia; order Rodentia; family Dipodidae; genus Zapus; species Zapus hudsonius. The sequence continues at coordinate 3,962 of PVHP010005700.1, forward strand.
ATATATGAAGACATCAAGGCTTCCCCAGCCATTCCAATGTGCAGACACAGCTGCAGAACTGTAGCTCTGAGAGCAATCTGATGAAAGACAGAAAGAGTAACCCTGTGCTTCAAAATAAAGTCCATCTATAATGCTGCTTTAGAAGGTTTTATTTAGGAAACGTAAAAGCACACATTCAATTTCACTCTTTTTCTCATATAAGAAATCTTGCTTTCTAAGGTTAAAATAAAATCAACTCTTTCCCTCTCTATGAAAACTATCTATTTCTGTGCTTGGTTTTGTGGCATCTGTATTTTTATAGCTGTAAGTTTATATGATGCCTTGCTGATATTTGCAGAGAAAAAAAATATCATACATGACTTCTAGTGCCAAAAGGTATAGAAGGTTTTGTAAAACTATGGAAGAGCAAAGAGCAATAGGTTTATTTTAAGACCATAAAAATTTTATTACCTTTTTTCCCTTTGCACTGGTTGCTGTTACTTTAAAAGTCTTCTGGCATTTAACTGGCAATAAAAAGGGCGAAACAAACTGTTCCTTCCTTTAGATTGTGCAATTTTATGGCTCTGTTTTAGAGACACCAAATATGCCTGTTTAAGAAAAATGAATGTTTAACCTTCTTTTAGTAAAGCAGCAGGGCTATTAGGTGAGAAGCACTAAGAGTAAGATAGTGGTTGGATAAGTGCCTGATGTTTTTAAAGATGCTTCACCTTAGTCTGAAGGTAAGTGGCATGAATAGCTCGGAAGTCTGAACCAGCAGCAGCAAGGATCCACCACAAAGACGCCCAGGCTCGTTTTTATCCAATCCATGTAGATAATTGAAGGGCAGAGTTTTCAAGACCACAGTGACTACTCGGAGGGTTGGAGCCAAAGCAGTTGGTGTAGAATTGCATGTTTGCACCATGATTTGGAAGCCAGTGACCACAGCAAATGTTTCCACATTAAACCACTTCTTAACCCCATAGACAATGCTATACAAAAGAAATCGTTTTATTTCACCCTGTGGATCCTGTGTTCCCAGTTCTCCTATCGTTTCCATACCAATTCATGTCGACTTGCCAACTGTGCAATAATGAGTTAATATTAGCCAGAGAGTTGAGTGACAACTTATTACCCAGGCAGATTCTAAAGCAATTGACACATGTAAAGATAAAATCTGCAGGGTTTAGAGGATAAGAAAGACTTTTTTTTCTTTCCCCAGAATGTTTTGCCTCCAAGGCAGACAAAGCAATAAACTCCTCTATTAAATAACTTTTTGTTTGTTTTTCACATTTTTTTCATTGGCTTTTATTTGGTGTGGTCATAGAAACATTCTGAGGGAAAAGAGTATTTTATTCTCTGTGGGACTATTGAAAATGACTTCCAAATATATTATTTTTATCCATACTATCCTTCCTCAAGAATTTCCTGTCTCTTTCCTACCATCATACTATGTAATTAAATTATATTTTCTATGCTGTTGCTTTACCTTCTTTATCAAAAATGTTATAATAAGCAATACTAGTATTTAACTTTAATTGAAAATTTCCAGAATACTAGATACTTGTCCATTCTAGTCTGTCTCCTTTCATAAATTAGGATGTGTTTATCTCATGCTGCAATTTGCCATGATGAATCATAGACAATATAAGTAATAATCATTACCCTGTAGCTAGGAAGAAAAATCAAACCCATACTACTAAAAATCTCCTAAAATGCTAAAATCTATCAATTTCTACTTGTTTTGCTAACAAATTTCATCTAATTAACTGCACTTAAGTTTAGTTATATCATACTTGAGAAAGTTAAATGCTTATATTTTATAATGACTTTATATTTCATATTTGTATTTTAAGTGTTTTTTTATTTTGAGCCTATCAATAATATTATATAACAGCTTCTTTCATTATTTCTGTGAACACATATATATATAAAAGTTTATAAGTATACAAGTATATTATCAGTTTTAATTTAGAAAGTATAACTAGTTTATAAAAAGCTAATGAAACATTAGTTTGTATTTCTGTTATAAATCTCAATAAGGGCTGGAGAGATGGCTCAAGGGTTGGGGCACTTGCTTCCTTCCAGTGCCTAAGGCCCCCGGTTCAATTCCCCAGGACCCACATAGGCCAGACCCACAGGGTGGTGGCCCTGATGCTCTCTCTGTCTCTCTCTCTCTGCTTGAAAATTAATAAATAAAATATTTAAAAAATAAAATAGAATAAATCTCAATAAACTAGAAGTTTTACAATCCAAAGTAAAAGGTATGCATTTTATTCAGAATGCTGAATGTATAGCAGTCTTCCTTCCCCTTGGTTCTCCACTTTCAGTTATCTGTGGACAACTATCACCCACAAATACTCAAGGCAAATTTTAAGGAATATATAAACTCTACACTGTTCTGAAGGACATATGGAAATTCTGCACTACTCTGTCCTATGCTCCCTAAGAAGTAAACCATGCCTTTTCCAAGGTATCTGAGCTGTGTAAGCTATTCACTTCATTTAACCACTCTTTTATCAGGTCACCTGACTGAGTGTGGTAGTGCTGGCACATAGCATTCTAAACTATCCTCATGACTCAGGGATCTGAATGGAAGAAGGGCCAGAAAGATTGTAAGAGGCATGGTTGGGATGAATACCCAGAGCCATCGCCCCCTCAGCAACAACACACAAAACAATTCCATCACCCCCTATCCCACGGTCTGGTCCAGCAAGCCCACTGAGGAAGGTTGGGGACAGGGAGGAAGGAAATGGGGGTACCATTATAAGACTTGCTCATATAATGTATCTAATTATTGATAATAAATATGAAATTTTATTTTATTATATTGATAATAAATATGACATCCTCAGTCCCAGGCAGGGGCTTCAGTATTATTGTGTTTACATTTACTATTACAGAATCCTAATTGCACGCAGCATCCATTCTTTTTGTTCATTTTTTGTTCTTTTATTCATAGACCCTTTTCTCACATCTTTTACTCAGCTGAGTTAAGGGCCAAGGCTCCCTTTTAGCAGAGTGTGTCTTCAAGGGGACACTGCCATTGAATGGGGCAGAGTCTAAGCAGCTTCCAGTTATCTGGGTCACAACTGTGATACTCTCCTTAGTTCCCCTGCTCTCCCCACTCCTTACCACATACATGGATGCAGCCAGAAGACAGATGGGCACAGAAAAGTGGAATCATTCAAGACTTGCCAAACTGTGCCTGACTCATTAAATCAGCATAATGTTTTCAACGTTCTACATGACAGCATGCATCAGCACTCCTGTTTTCATTACGTGGGTGCATGAAATGGGAGTGGATGGGTGCATGTGTGCCACGGTGCATTGTGGAGGCGGCCTGCGGAAGTTTGTTCTTTCCTTCCACCTTGCATGAGACAGTGTCTCCCTGGATGTCTTTGCCCACACAAGCTTCCAGATTCTCTTGGCTCCACCTCCCAGCGCTGAAGGCATGAAAGGATTACAGATACGTGTGCTACTTTGTGTCTGATTTTCTGTGGTAAGTTTGCAAGCATGCACCTTTTACCAAGGAGCCATGTCTACAGCTCCGAACTTTCTTCTCTCAGGCTGAATAATATTCTTTTCTATGGACAGACTACATTAAGTTTATTCCCCAGGCAAACACTTTCCTCAGGATATTTTGGAATATCTTCTCCAGTTACTCATGCCTTCTTATAGGTGATCATTCTGCAATTCCCACACAGCCAAATGTTGCTTCCTCCCTCCACCTCTCTAGCTCATATAGTTCTGTTATCTTGTCTGAGTGTAAAACATCCCCCACAGGCTCATGTATTTGAACACTTGGTCTCCAGCCATGGTGCTGTTTGGGGTGGGGTTTAGGAGGTTTTATTGCCCAGCTTTATGTATTGTACGTGCTCAGCTTTCTGACTGTGAATGCAAAGTAACCAGGCAGATTTCCACTTCTGCAATCATTCTGTCCACAAAATGATGGACCGTATGTAGACCTGTAAACCAAAATAAATGCCTTCCTTTCATTAAGCTGCTTTGGTCACTAATAAAATAAAAAAAGTAACTAATAAAGTCTTTAAAGTCTAGTTTAGGACTTGTAATTATTTTGTACTTGAACCAGGGATTCTGTAATCTTAAATTCCCGCTCAATCTTATGATGCAGAACAAACCTTCTGGTTTGTAGTCTAATTGTAGATATAGGGCAATAGAACCTTTCTGATTTATTGAAAGGACGAGCTCATTATATATATATATATATATATATATATATATATATATATATATATATATATATATATATATATGTGTGTGTGTGTGTGTGTGTGTGTGTGTGTGTGTGTGTGTGTTTTGGTGTGTACTATACCTTTAAGAATAAAGGGATAGCAGAAATCTTTTCTATAATTCCTGCAATATTGTGTGTGGTTGGGATGTTGTAAGTGGTGGGTTCTTATAGTAAGTATCTGTTGTAAACAGGCCAGGAAGCCAATTGACAGTCTGCACATGAGATCCAGGGACAGTGCTTTGTCTCTCTTAAAGTCTGCTATGAAGACTGCTCCCTTCTTTCTGACACCAGGGTTGGCAGGCTTGCGTTTTCTGTGCCCTTGGGTAGATTTGAAAACATTGGTTTCTATGAGCATGTTTTCTGAAGAGTAGAAAAAATAGAAATCAAATGATCATCCCCTGTAATGAAAGAGTGTTTAGCTTTAAGATGTTTTTAATAACCTGAAAATTAATGATGAAACACTGTAAATTCTGAGTGGAAGGGGAAAATAGCAAAACCACAACAAATTCTTGGGTTAATTCTGCATTTGTTTTATTTTAAATATTTCATGGATAAAGAGGTGAGGGACCAGGCAATACCTAGGAAGTTTAAAGAGAAATATTAGCTCTTCTTCATTTAAGGTAGTTTATTAAGTATATTTTATATTCTCTTTTGCTGATTATTATAATAAATTTGGGGTATACAGGAGGGTAAGGGCTCAAATCCCAGCTCCACCAGTCATCATTTTAATGAACTTGCAAAATTACTTCCATTCTGTAATCCTCATTTATAGAATATATATCATGATAGCAGCAAATGCTCGGGAAGGGTGAGAATTCTGATGAAAAATAAGGTAAAACTTTCTATGCAGGACCATGGATGCAGCTCAGCTGGTACCATGTTTGCCTAACATGTATGAAGCTCTGGGTTCAATGGCCAGGAATGTATAAACCAGGCATGATGGCACAGGACTGTAATGTCAGCACTTGGGAAATAGAAGGAGAATGTTCAGGAGTTCAAATGATCAGTCATCTAGACAGCGAGAAGCCAGCCTGGGTACTTGAGACACTGTCTTGAAAAAAATCAAGACTTTCTATGTAGCCTAGCTTTTGAAAACCACACTTTTACAAATGTTAATAAAAGCTAAATGTGATTTATGTTTAAAATCTATATGTAAATAAAGCTAGATTAAATTGGTAAGAAAAAAATATAAATAAGGGAAAATGCCAATAATCCCACAATGGGAAATAGCCATTGGCAATGTAGGATGTGTTTCTCTATAGCGGTGCACCAGTGCCTCCTGGCCCTCCTGCCTGCAGCTCTTTCTCTGAAATCTATTTGAATGTGTATAATTTTAAGGATGAGATATACTACTCCATATGTTAACCTCTTTTATGATTATGAATATACTATTTCACTGATCTCCTATTGATAGGTTTTAATTGTTCCTATTTTCTTTTTCTGTGACTAATGTCAATCTTTATGAAGTTTTCAGTTTGGGGGAATTTGACTACTTATTTCTATAGGCTCAATACCAAATAGTTCTAAATTTCTCTTACTAGATTATATTTCAAAAGCAATATAAGAATTTAAATTGCTATAAACATAGGATAAAGGCATCATTTTCTATGATTTTTTTCATCTTAGTGCATATAGCTTTTATTGGCAACATAAGTTGGAATAACTATGTATCATTTATAAATTCTGTGGGCAGCTTCTATCTGTAGTGGGAGACGACAAATCATTGTCCCAGATACTGAATGGTACCCCAAGGCTTAAGGTCGAAATATGTCCTGAGAACAGATTATGGTGCAGAGTCCCATGGCTGGCTTAGACCTATTTGCATAAAAAGCACCACCACATAAAAGATGCCAACTTTGAGGACTCCTTGAGAACCAGCATTGAGACCCAGAATCGAATGATTACAAAGAGCTTTTCATCAAGGAAGAGCAGCGTATGGCATATGAAGGGATTTGGTGTCAATATTTGTTGGTGTGGAAGAACAAGGAAGTGCCAAAGAAAACTTAAGAGCTGAGAAGGAAAGTCTGAAGCAAACTTCCCACCAGAGCTTCTGGATACGGAGATCAGAAGGCATCAGAGCCTGGGCTTCAGCTGGAACACTCCTCCAAGGAAGACAGCAACCCACTGTAGGGAACAATGGATCATTTATTCACAAGGGAGGGTGAACTAGAATTCTGACCTCTAGAGCCAGAGCATGGCAAGAAAGGACAACCCAGAAGGATAGTGACTGTACACAGTGACAGTGACCTCATCAGGCATATCTGTTCTTCCTCACTGCTTGATGTGGGGATGCAAATACCCTTGGGACCATATACGCCTCCATGATCAAGATTAGTGGATAACAGAGAATGTGTCTCAAGGTAATCACCATACCAGTTTCTGTTTATGAGAGCATGTTGTTGGCACTGGGGAAAGTTGCTGAGGTAAAAGTGAAAAATTAAAAACAAAAACAAAGTCTATTGAAACACACCACCATTGAAAGAAACCTTCATATTTACTGACATTGTGGAATTCTTGCTTTGAGAATCTTCTGTTTATAACCTCTCTCCTATTTTCATGAGCCATTCCCCTTTTTATTAGTGACCTGGAGGAACAGCCTAGATGTCAACGATACTATATGCAATGGACATATTAGCAAAGGGAAGGAAGAAGGAGACAGACTTTAATGAGGAAACCTAGTCTTAGTTTTATTTCTTTGAGAGTTTCTTATTTACTAGCCATTCTTACTCATAAACTTTTAAATTAACCAATAAAAGCTTCATAAAAATTGTTATAAATCTTTTAAAGCAGTAATAGATCCTTAAAAGAAGTGCTTTCACACCTATTTTAAGGACTTTACAGCTCTTAATATAAGTTGAGTGCTGGGTGTTGAAGAGCTGGGCAGAAATGTAAAAGAACGATCTTGGTGTGATGAGGGGAGTACAAGTCTGAGGATCAAATGGATATATGTGGTCCAACTTGTCTCCAATATCCCAGAGAACTAATCTGTGGCCACAGTTGAAATTGATACAAGGGATGTGTTCTTCAGAAGTCATGTTGACTTATTAGAAGACCACATTTCAGAAGCACCAACGTAAAAAGTCCAATTTCAAACTGCATCACCATTGTCATTGGAAGGAAATTCTAGGAAGAATTAAATGAATACTAGCTTGGCAATATGCTGGTTGGTCCTCACTGGAATTTTACAAAGAGAATAAAACAAAAAAATCTCCCTCAGGTAGGCTAAAATGATGGCTATAGCAGAATATGTTGATAGACAAGTGTAATTAGGCAGAAGTTATTGAATGATAATAACAGAGTAATGCAGAATCATTAAGAAAGAGGCCTGAGAGGAGAGAAACCAGACCCCAGTTGTTAGCTCTGTTAGCTTTGGCAAGTAGCTTAGATTCTCTATGGCTCATTACCTCACCTGTGAAAGGGAAATAATAAAGATTTGACATGAGGACAGCATTAGTTAACATTAGTTGCTGTGTGTGTGTGTGCGTGTGTGTGCGTGTGTGTGTGTGTGTGTGTGTGTGTGTGTGTGTGTGTGTGTGTGTGTTTGCAATAGTTCCTTGCCCATAACAAGTAATCAGGAAGTGTTAACTAGAATAACTCCAAGGCCCAGTGTCCTGATTAGTACAATGGAAATCAGATTTGCTGAAAATACAGACATTGACCCCTGAGTCAAATCATGACCATAAATACTCATGAGAAATGACTGGGCAAGTAACTGGACAAGTATAAAATCATTAAAGAAAATATACTATTTTTGAAAAGTTTATTTATTTATGTATTTATTTATTTATTTATGTGTGTATGTTCTGGGTGTGCCAGGGCCTCTTGCGACTGGAAAGGAATACCAGACACTTAGGACACATTTTGTTTCTGGTTTAAATGGGTAGCTTTGGAACTGAACTTGGGCCAGCAGGATATTTAAGTAAGTGACTTTAACTGCTAAGCTATATTCCCAGAAATATTATCTTAATTTATAATGTTCTCCATAAAGCATCCCTACTACTTAAAATTAATGTGTGAGTTTTTCATTGCATAGTAACTCATTTTTTTTTCAATGATTCAATTTGAGTTTTTAGAAATAAATGCTGGTAATAAGAGTAAAATTATTATGTGTAATCACACTGGTATAATACTACTCTCCATACTACACATAGTGTTAAACAGAAGCAAATAATGAAAATGAGAGCTAGATCTCACTAGATTCTAAGCAAGGGTTAATAATTTTTTTTTCAAAAATGTAGAATGGGCTATGAATCCATGCCCTTCTCCAAGGCAACCAGAAAAAACACACATGTCCCATGTTTTGGATTAGGTCCTACAAAAAACAAAGGCGAGCGCCAAGTCCTTCCAAGCACACTGAGGATTGGTGTGATGAAGTACTAGTGCTGAATTTGCTGACCTTGGTGGAGCACAGTCATCACTTGCTGCCTCCACGAGCAAGCTCAGCTGATTCTGTACAGAAGTCTACCCAGTGCAGAAAATCTAACCACATGAACAAATGACCTGCTAAGCAGACTTGATCAAATTAGAAGGCATGGTCTATCTTTTCTCATTCACACTTCTCAACCAGGATTTCCTCTTCATCCTTCTTGCTTCAAACGCTCAGGAGAATTCATTGCGTGTACACCTTCTGAATGCTCTCAAGCTTGGTCATGTAGGTGACTCACTCCTAAAGCCACCTTAATGTTTTTCAGTGAAACTTTATCAAACGAATCTTATCCAACACCATTAAAGATGGCCTGAACAGGATGTAGCTCCCACCCCATCAAAGTTGAGTTATAATTGCTTTGTTAATTCCATTTGAAATATTACTAATGGTTTGAAAATAAACTAAGACTATATACACAGATTTTCATAGTTAAATTGCCATTTCATTAACAATGAGATCCTTCATTATAAAATGAAAAGAGAAAAAATGATTTCCTTCTTTGAGGGTCTGCCATGGGCTCTCCCTAAGATTTCCTGACAACTCTTTGACAGAAAAAAATAAATGAAGCCAACTTTATTTCTTAGGCTAATTATGATGTATCTCTATCCCTAAAACCAATAGCATTATGATACAATATCAAATTGTTTCTATACATCCCCCCAAATCCTAAAAACATAGCTGGAAAATGAATATCTTTGTGTTCAGATTCATTGATTTTCCCCATTTCTTGAACATGGAATGTTTCACTTCAAGGAGATTAATCTTAAACTTCACATGTAAGTATTAAACCAGGAAAAATTAAAGCTAGGAAGCATTCCTATTGATGTTGTGTACCATTGTGGTGTGTGTGCACTTGTGTGCTGTATGCATGTGTGGTGTGTATACATGTGCATGTGTGCTGTATGCATGTGTGGTGTGTTCACATGTGCATGTGTGTGTGCACATATGATGTGGTATATGCACAAGTGCATGTGCACTTGCGTGTGCAGATACATGAGAAGGCCTGAGGAAAACCTCAGATTTCATCCTCTATCACTCTTCACATCGGTTCCTGGAGAAAAGGTCTTTCAATGAACCATGGGTATTTCCGATGTTTTGGTTAGAGTGATTGGCCAGGAATCCCCTAGGATTCCACCCACCTCCCAGATCAACTCCCACCTCTAGTGTCACAGGCAGCCATGCCTGGCCTTGAACATGGGTGCTGGGGATCAATTGCAGGTTCTCATGCTTGCACAGCAAACAGTCTCACCCACTGAGCCATCTCTCCAGCCTCCTAAGCCAAGTTTATAAGGAATCTTTCTCTCTTAACTTTTGTTCTAATTTATTTTTGCTTCTTTGTCATCTCTATTAGTGACACTGAAGCAATAAAACACAATGCTCTTGCTTCTGCTGTGTTTTCTATTCAAGGAACATTGCAGTGTCAACGTTCATGAAACTATCAGAAAAACAAGGTAAAATTCCATCCTGTGTGTTGGCGAAATTTAAGGATTAAGAACTGAACAAGAAATACTGCAGCTGACAACTGGCATCAGGTCTCTGGAAGCACATTAGGATAAGGCAATTTAGCTGGCCTGGTCTCTTTGGCAGAGAAAAGATGACAATAAGGTATATTTAACAAGCTAGCACTTCGGAGCCAGCATCAGATTAAGGCTAGGCATAAATGATTCTGGCCCTGGTGGTTTGCCCAGTGCAAGCACTTCACTCTTCCGAATAGCAGGGTCAATTTCTGAGGAACATGTGCCTGCCAGGAGGTTCAAATTGATGCAATATATGAACAGAGTTATTAAAAGTATTTGGGCAAGGAGACAAATGATTGTCACTTGAAGAAAGGATTGTTCTGGCCACAGCACATAGAATGATAAAGACTTTGAAGAGTCAGGATTAGGCCACTCGTCCAGGAGTCTTGCAAAGGTGATGGGGTGAGAGTAACAATCTCCATCAAAAAATAAGTAAATTAGTAAATAAATAAATAATCTATTAGACTTAGTGGTCTAAATAATGAAAAAGATATTTTTCTTTGAATATGTGGCTTCAATGATTTCCACAGAAGCAATTAATTGTGACAGTGCACTCTCTTTCTGTGTTTAAAGACAAAAGAAAATGAGCTTTTTCCCCCCACAAACCATCTGTAGAGTTCATAAAGGAATAACAGAGTTACTTTAAGGATTTTCCATAGTTAATATAATTACCATGTAATTTTAAAATAATATATATATATATATATATATGTTGTCTGTTTTCCTTTACCAAAACAAGTACCTGAAAGAAGGACATAGAAAGCAGGGAGGGTTTGATCTGGCTTTTGGATCAGAGATTTCAGGCTGTGGCTGCATGCATGGTTCTGGTAACTTTGGCCTATGGTCAAGCACTGTCATGACCATACTGTGCAGGGAAGGAAGCCACATATCTCATGATAGACGGGGAGAAGGGGGAGAGAAGGGCTCAGCATCGCAATACCCTCTTTAGGGGGACTCCCACGTTGTCCTAACTTACTTCTAATATTTCTATTAGGCTGCATTCGTTAATATTTCTACAATTTTCCAGTGGTGTCATCAGCTGGGAATAAATGTATAACAGATGGGCCACTGGGGAATACTTGCTATTCAGGTACAGATTTGACATGCCCCCACAAAGATCACAGGTTAAAGATTTTCTTTCCCTCCCAGTGTGGCAAAAAAGAATTGTGACTTCGGGATGGTGATTGGATTGAACATGACTTCTCTGTCCTCATCCATAAATTAGGCCATCAATGAATTTATTGGATGATATAATTTGGAGCTTGTGTAAATTTTAGGAGGATTTTTTTTCTTTTTAATCTGGAGGAAAAAGGCCTCTGGGAGCATGTCCTGAAAGTGTATATTCTTGTTCTTGGTCCTCACTTGTATCTCTGTGTCTTCTTTCAGCCACACATCTACTCTGCCACATGCTCCCACATTCAGGAGAATAACTGAGCCAGCTATGGATCAAATGCTACGAAACCATGAGCCAAAATAAATATTGCCTGCATTTGATTTTCTGAGGTATTTTGTCATCGTGGTGGAAAGTTAACTACTAGCACATTAATCCAAACCAAAGCAATATATGTCTATGTCAGGCTGTATTAGCTTTAATATAAAACTGCAAATGTTTCAGAAATTATTTTACATGTTGTCTGGATGTTTGCTCCATGGGCAGCCACTGATCACCGATTATTTCTGTTAGAACGTTGTATCAGTTACTTTCTCATTTCTGTTAGAACGTTGTATCAGTTACTTTCTCATTTCTGGGACAAAATGCCTGACCAGAAGCACCTTAAAGAAGGGGTTTATTTTCAGCTGGCTGTTGCAGAGGGTAAGTCCATCATGGCAGGGGAATGCAGGCTCACAGGAGCTTGAGGGAGCTGTTCATATTCAGTCCACAGTGAGGAAGCAGAGATTGAGTAATACTGATGCTCAACCAGCTCTCTCCTTTTTATTCTGCCCATGCAATGGCTCTACCCACAGTTAGGGTTGCTTCTCATCTGGAAAATTCCTAATAGGCATGCCAAGAAATTTCTTTCCATGGCGATTTGAAATCCTGTCAGTTTGGCAAGCAGAGATCAACCATGACAAGTGCCTTATAACTTGGTGCTAGAATGGGCAGTAATATCTTCACTACAGTTTCTGACAACATTCAACAGACATCTGACAAGTCTCAGCTGGCATCTGGTGAGCTTTAGCTGTAAATAAAACAACAATGGTTTTTATTCTCATTGAGCACACCTATTCCCTTAGAAAAATGCTCTTTTAAATGATTCCTTCTATGTTGATCTTTCAACCATTAAAAACATGTCAAAAGGGGGTGAATCTTTTCTTTCCTACTTTTGATTGTACAGAATGAATAAAAATATTTACCAAGACCTTGTTCACTCATTTATATATAATGTAGCCCATATGAAAATAATTTTAAAAATCATTTTGTTGTGCTTTGAGCTCTTTTAAGTTTGGCTCAGTGTGGGGACTTGTTTTCACCTGGTTGAGCCAATTCGCATGATCTAAATTAATGGTAGAGTTTCTTAAACAGCTAAGCAAAAATGCTTCCAACTTCCTGGGCCAACACAGATTACTCTTGTAAGCAAAATGCAGGAACATAGTCTGAGGCTCTTTCAAGGAATTTCTGAACAATGCAGTATAGAATCTCTGAACATAAATTATCCATGGCTACGCCTCCCTTCTTTAAAATACAGTAATAAGAACAAACAAAGGGGAGAGACCAAAACAATGAAAAAACAGCTTCACCTGTAATTCTGGTTTTCTGGCTATTCTTGTGTGATAAAGTTTAAGCTTTCCTCAACCTGGCAGCGGTTCCCTGTTCTTTAAGTGTTCATTCAAGCAAATCAAAAAACATACAAAGATTCTACACACCAACTTGTTTCTTAAATTAAACTGTATTCTTAAAATAAACTGTAAGAAATACTCTATACTATACTAAGATATTCTACATAATGCTGTTTACATTTGAAGGTCCACATTGTTTTGATCCATTGTGTTCAAACAATATCTATTCATCTACTGAATGAAAAGATGGAACCATAATTGAAAGAATTCAAAATGTTGGGCAATTATTTTGAAAACCTATGTTTTAAATGCCAAGAGAGTTCAATTTTAAATTACTTGCTATTTTCAAAAAGAACATACTTTTAAGAAGATTAAAGGATACATGCTGAAGTAAGAAAAATTTTTCTTAAATTTTACTGCCCATCAAAACCTTACGTATTCAAAAGCATTCTTCTGGTATTTTCCAGAGCAGACTGCAGGGCAACTTGGCACCTAAGAGGTATGACTCTGCTCAGCTGTTCATAGCAACATAGTTTCACATGCGTCTCCAGTTTCCTCTGCTCTGCCTGGGTCATGAAGGGTTATCAGAAGAATACTTAAAACATTGAGAAGACACAATGGTTCAGTGCCATTTTTGTGTTTCCTAAGAAGAGAAAGAAGAAAAAAAATTTTCCAGACAAAAAGTTCACTTAGCTGTTTTGTCTGGAATTTAGAATTTATCTTCAGAAATCAGGTCCTTTGAGCTTGCATAAACCCAAAACTACTTTAATGTTGAAAATTTTAACAGAACGAGAAGCTATGCTCTGTCTTAAATGTCCCAGCACTCTTCCTAGTAACTGATCACATCACTTGGGAAGGTATAAAGAAGATTAAAATGTTTTCTACTCATTTTGTGAGTTTTTAAGCTAGAATGAGGCCAGTACCATAATTTCCGGGTAATGTTATAAAAGGGCTTTAGATGGGGGAACATATATAGGGACGGTGGTATGAAAACACAGAGACTCAGGGAACTGAGCAGAAGAGGGGGTGGAAAGATTGTGAGAGCCGTGGTGGGGGAGACTATCCAGAGGCATGGCACCCTTCAGTAACAACACACTTGGGCCAGGAAGACTGGGCTGAGTACTAGGATATCCATGGTCCCCTGTCACAAGGACTGATCCAGATGACCCACGGAGGAGGATATCCAGCTGATTGGGGATGGGGGAGAGGGCATCGGGGAATTGGGATAACAACTCACTGTTTGCCCAGTAAATAATGTAACTCATTATGGACAATAAAAAAAAAGAAAACACAGAGAGTGCTGAATATCTTCAAGCAAAGGACAGGGAGCCTCAGGAGGAGAACAGTTGTGTAATTACACATAGGATCTGACAGCCTTAGCACCTTATATGCCTGTTGTGACCTCACTAGTCCTTCTGTAATTAAGGATTTACATTACCCTAGGTCTCATACATGCAGTGTAGGGATGTATACCTTTTGCATATGTGTTAGACCTCACCCAGTTGCTTAAATTTGATTTATCCTTCCAGAATGTAGAAAGACAAGAAGAGCCTCAGGAACTACAAAAAAATACCAGTGGAGCTAGAAAGAGAGACAAGGGGAGGAGAGTATACAAGCAAATGCTTTCTGTGCAAGCACAGAGAAGTTATTTCTGAAAGAAAGAGAACAAAAGAAAGAAAGATATAAAAAAGATAGAGAAAAAAGAAAGAAAGAAAAAGAAAGGAAGGAAGGAAAGAAAGGGAAATGAAGGAAGGAAGGAAGGAACGAACGAACGAACGAAGGAACAAAGGAAGGAACGAAGAAAGGAAGGAAAGTTGGTTCCTTGATGGGAACTACCATAATGTGGGAAGTGAAACCATATTGGCTGATTCAGAAATTAAAGAGAAACAATTTCAATTGTACATATAGATGGACACAGAAATTCTGTCTTTCTCTCAAAGACAAGCATGGTTGGCCTAGCTATCCTATTTTTTTCCTCCTTCTAGGATGATTTTGCGCTGTTGTATTCAGATACTAGCATCAGTTTCACTTCTAAAATAAAATGTGTGCTTATCACTGCACAGTGATAATCAAAATATGAAATATGTAGCTTGTCTCTTTTTTCCTGTGCATTGGAACAATAGGATGAATTTTCTTTGGATGTTTCCTCAACTTACCATGTGTCCTCATTTTCCTGAAAACTAAGGACATGATAATGGCTTTCAGTGCTATAATTACAGCTTGATGGACTATTCTTGTCAGAGTTGGAAAGACCTGAATGCAGTAAGGACTGAGAGGTTTGGCTTATAAGGGTGAGAAAGAACTTTGTTGGGACTGGTCTGAAGGCAGTTGGTGTGAGAGGCTTGTTACGTTCTGCCTGCCTGTGTGTGTCCTGAGGAATTAATGAAAAAAAAACTGAAAAAGGGAAACAATTCAAGTGAGTTCCAGTGAGAACTCCAATGATGAATTAAAAAAATAAATCCTGAGACAACATAATACCTATGATGTAAGTCACTCCTGAAAATTATTCATTATTTTTACATTGTTATTTTGTACTCATGAAATACCAGTGAATGAATATGACCTCATCAATAGATGCTAATGTGTGGATGTGGAGAAAATGATGATGCAATACTACCCCTTCTATTTCCTGCTATGAATGAAGCAAGACAAAAGTAGAACTTCTTGTAATTGATGATGTGTCTGGATTCCTACAATCACTTCCTTCCATGCAGAAAAGGAAGTGTCTATATGAATTGTCCCAGAAAGATATCCCATGGGTTGGCAGGGGAAGAGGAGGGACCTTAGCATCTGAACAGTAGGAAGAGTTGTGAATAAAATTAACAGGACCTCCAGACCAAGCAGACCAATCCTTAATGAGCCCCAGCTAAGAGCACTTCATAGGCCCATATCCAACAGGATTCTTAGCTCCATGGTACCAGAAATGTGGCTTCTGTGTTCATGTAATGTTTTATATTGTGAATGCTCTATTCTTTCTTGGTTATTTCAGAACCTCTTTTTCAGGATCTACTATGTCTTCTTTCGGTGAGCTTTAGCAGGAAGCGAAGTAAACAAAACTTTCTATCCTTATAAACTACTAGCAGGATATTAAAAGAGTAAAGTCTAAGGAAATAGGAAATTATTATTGAGCTTCCTGGATTTTCAGGTTAAAAATTGAACTTGAATTATGGTTTGGCCTTATAACCAATCCTCTTACTATGAGGATAAACAGTTGGTGTGTTTCTCATTCGAGGTGTGGCTTACATACCCTGATAAGAGCAAATTAGGCATCATTCTTCTCCCTGGCCAAGGTCAGTTTCTCCACATTAAGAAAATCTCCAAGGACAGAGCTGAGAACTTTGTAGCCATGTTATCATTAAGATGAAAACAAAGATAATCATAGGATGAGGCAAATCATGAAAAACAAAGAAAATTGGAGTCAGGTTCTTGCTCAGACTACATTTGAATTGTGTCACCTGTACACTTACCTGTTATGTGGGCAAAATACCACAGATTGTTTAGAAACCATGGAGAGGTTGGATATATGCACATAAATACTTTCACAGTTATCCCTTCAATACGGAAGCCTCATTTTCTCTTCCTTTAGGACGCGCTTAGTGGCTTGCTTCTAATGAATAGAATCTACAGAAGTCAGGCTATGTGAAGCCAGGCCATGGCATTGTTAATCTCGCTAGGAAGTCAAGCTCTGGGAAGACCAGCTTCCATGTCTTAAATGCAGTCAACCCTGTCTAGAAGAATCCCTCAACCAAACTCAGCTTCTGTGAATTAAAGTGTCTTGGTGCTTGTCACACTAGTCTACATTAGGATTATATTGACTGCTTTTTTTAACCTCCTCCATGTCTGATAAAGAGAATTTGGGTCTAAGAAGCTAAACTCGAGCAATAATACTAATGGTACTTAGGAAGAAAAGGGCTTCAAATGTATTTTGCATGTCGGAATGTATATTGTTTTCATTTTTATCAAGAGATTTGTCAAATTTTTATCACATGGAACATCTTTTATTTGACACAAAGTTTATTCTAGTACAGAAATGTATGATGTTTTTAGTGCTGTGAACCGAATTGAGTCTCTTGACTGCCATATCCTGAAGCCTTACCGCTCCTATGTATCAATTTGCAGTAAGAAGTTAATTCAAACTAAATGAGGTAAGGAAGGTAATATGACAAGTGCCCTTTTTGGGTACCCCAGAAAGACAGTTCTCTATCCTTTCACAGTATGAGAATATAAGGAAAAGGCAACTTTCTGCAAGCTCAATACCAAATCAAACAGCACTTTGGTCCTGGACACCCCAGCATCAAAAATTGGGGAAAAAATAAATTCCTGTCATTTACCCAGTCTGTAGTATTTTGTTATGTGGAACTAAGAATGTAGTGGATTCATCCAGGCCTCTATAATTCTTGGTGTCATGCTTTTGTTCCTAAATGTCTTCCAAAGACCATGTGCTTGGTGTGCCAATGTCACTCATAGGATAAGGTGGAGCCCTTAGGAGGTGTGGTCCTCAGGGAAGACACTGAGGTCATTGACGTGTGTTTCCTTCAAAGGGACATTGAAACCCTGGTCTCTGCTATCTTTTTATGCTTTCTGAGCATCATGAGATGAGCAGATTTGGTCTTTCACAAGCTCTCCATAATGATGTTCAAAATACAGAGGAAAGTAATCACAGAAGGAGACCAAGTCAAAAATCAATCCTCGTTTTCAATTTCCCATAGCAGGTATTTTGTCACTGTGATGAAAAGCTGATTAACAGACTTGATGATGACAGTATTCATGCTTTTAACCTGGTCACACCTCATTGATGAGTTCTGAAGCCACAGCTTTTAAACTATATGGCTTTGCCAAGCCTCTGTGTTCTAACACTGAGTTTTGTAGTTATCAAAGGCAGGGACAAAACAGCTGATGCAACTCAGCTGCTGGAGAAAAGAGTTGACTTTGGTTTGCAGTTTCCAGGGGAAGCTTCATGATGGCAGGGAAAGGAAGATAGAGCAGGGGCCGGGCATCCCTCCCTGTGACAGCAAGAAGCATGAGCAGGAGAGTGAGCTGAGCTCTTGCCAAGAGCCAAACTGGGCTAGATCTCCTCAAAGAACACCCCAGCAAAATACCTCCTCTTCCAAAATAGCTACCAGTTGGGGACAAAGCACTAAATATACCTAAATATACATGAGTTTATGGGAGGGTATCTGACTCAAATGATCACAGTAGGCATTGGGGAACCATTATCCATGAAGCCATGAAGCAAAAGCCATGCAAGGGCTCATCTGAAAGAAACTGAGTGAAAGTTACTTTGCAACCAGGTTTATTAGGGAATGCCTGTGTATCCACTTGTGAACTCAAGGTGTGTACTAGTCAGGGTTCTCTAGAGTTGATAGAATGGATTGCAGTAAAAGGGAATTTATTTGGGTAGCTTACGACAGTCCAACAATAGCAGTCTGCAGGCCCACAGGTGAAGGAAGCAGTAGCTGTTCAGTCCACATGGCTGGATGCCTCAGCAGTCCCAATCCATCCCAGAAGGCCTGATGGCTCCCTGGGGAGCGACTGCTCTTCATTCCATGATGTGAGGCCTAGGAAACTGGGATCTGATGTCCGGGAAGGGTAGAAGAGCAGGATGCAAATGCAAGTCATGAACAAGCACCAGCAGCAGGGGGAGGAAGGAAGAGGGTTTTCTTCCTCTCAAGCTTCCTTATATTTATTATCCTTGGAAGGCCCACCCACTGGGGGGAAGGGCTCACTCTGGAGAAAGGGACCTCCTCCCTTCTCCAAAATCCCAAAAAGATTTTGTCAATCCTTCCTGCAGGCAAGCTCAGAGACCTGCCCAAGATTACTGTGGATTATTACATAGATCAAGTTGACAAACAAACTTAACCATCACCAGGTGTTACTAACAAGGAGAGCAGAGAAGCTTTGTGGACACATACATCTCCCCTCCCATCAAATCATCTGAAGCTGTGACACCAGGTGTGGCGGGCTATGTTTTCTGGGCCCAGCTCAGTTCCTCAATCTTGTTGGAAAAAGTAACTTCAAGCCGGGTATGGTGGTGCACACCTTTAGTCCCAGCACTCAGGAGACAGAGGTAGGAGGATTGCCGTGAATTCAAGGCCACCCTGAGACTACAGAGTGAATTCCAGGTCAGCCTGGGCTAGAGAGAGAACCTACCTCCAAAAACAAACAAAAAAAAATAGTAACTTCAGTAAGAGGATGTGAAATGGATGAACTTTTCAGCATTTAGCAAGTTTCACGTTTTCTTTCTAGGGTCTTCTTGTAGGTTTAAACACAGGTGGAAACTAGAATTTTTCTTTCTACAAATCTAAAACTATAGTTTAACCAATATAAATGGTTATGCTTTAAAAAGTGGGTTCAATGATATTTTAAAAGCAAGTATATATTTGAAAAGTCAGAAAAGTACACAAACACAATAAGATTAAGGAAGTCCATTTGAAAGTTGTTTTATATGACTTGAATACATCATTGTAACTCTAATTGATGGGGTGTTTTAGAAAGTCTCAATGAAAAAGAAATTAAAAACCCCTTATTTATACATATACATGGTATGTTCCAATTACATTTAATGTATACATTAACTGAAACATGAAAGAAAACCAGACAAAATTGAATGGACTCTGAAACCAAAAGATAGTGTGTTTAAAATAAAATATTTATGCTGACATGGAAAGTAAACTGTGATAAACAGATTTTTGAAATTATACCAGAAATGGTAATTGATTTGTTTTAAGCACAAAGCATGAAAAAGCTTTTGAACATTTTGGCCATACTGGTAACAAAACAAAGCTCATCATCTAAAGACACTGCTAAAAATCTTCACATTCTTACAGATTTGACAAAAAAAATGCTGGCCTTGATTAAGTCAGCATGCTCTGCACACTGCACTACTTGAAATGAGACATTTCTGACAAACTGGTTAACGAGGTTCATCAATCAATGCAATTAATCATGAGTAAAATAAGACAAAAGGAAAAGTATTGAAACACCCTGCAATCTTACAACTTACACATTTTATGACAGAGAACTGATGTGTAGTTAAATTTCCTGAAAAAGTTATTCAGAGAATTCATAGGTAGTTAAATTTTTTGAAAAGGTTATTCATAAGTTTAAAGGAAACATGCAAACGTACTTCCCATCACCAACAGCAACCTGTAGGAAAAAATATATTTGTTTATAAGCAATGAATTTTTCTTAAAATGTATTCAATGCCCTGACAGTAGCACTCATGAGTATGGGCTTTGCTAACTTGGCCAAGGCTGCAAAAACAGCTGTAAAAAAGGAAAATGGCACACTTCCCAAATGTTTGCACTCGAGGATGTTGATACTTGAGCCTACTATGAATTTTGTAATGTGTGCCAGAGCTTGGAGGTAGTTAATGGAACTAAAATTATGTTAATTTTTACTTCAAAAAAATCTCATTTACATAGTTCCTAAAAATCATCATTTGCTTTACTTCTTTTCTCTTTTTAAGTAAACATTTACCTTCCAACTGATTCTGCCTTTGTTAACTGCAGAGATCTTTCTGTTTCTGACCTCATAAAACATGATGAATTCATCATGTCAGGCAACATTCATGGCTAGGAACAAAGTCACTTTCTTGTCTTGAAAGAATAAAGCTTGAAAATAAGAAAAAGAAAGAAAAAAAGTATGGCCAGGGAAGATGATGTGTGCGTATAATCCCAATACTGGGGAAACTGAGGCCCAAGAACTGTTAGTTCCAGGCCAGCCTTGGCTATACAGTAAGATCCTGTTTCAAGAAGAAACTAGAACAGCAAATAAATAAATAAATAAAACCTAACAGAAAAATTCAGGGTTTCACACAGGCTAGTAGTCTGCACATGAGTTAATACCCCATCAGCCTGTGGCATTAGTTTAAGCTTTCTGGTTACTGTTTTGTGGCTCTTGAAAGACATAATTATAATACCCTCAAACAGTGTTACTGTTTTAGCAATCTTTACTAAAATAAAATTGAAAGATAAAACACAATAAAAAGACATATACTTTTAGCTAAAAAGGCAAACAAAAATGAGGCTATGATCTTTCAAAAGTTAATGTACAATTTTTAAATAAAGAGCTACCTAAATAAGAGAAGAAAACTCCTTTCCCAGTCTGAGCTGTAGTGGTTATGCTGCCAAAGAGTAGAGATCAGGGGAGATGTGAGCTGCTTCTCTTAATTCCTTCAGAGTTAAATTCAATCCTTTGAAACAGTATCTCCTCAAGAGGGTGGGGTTGCCATTCCCTGTCCAAATCCACTTATCTTGACATAGACATGAGACATTGAAGAAGGCCCAGGTTACTCTTAAATGAAGTCTGATGGAAATCTCTAGATAATACTGGTACAGAATTAAGAGCAAAGTGGCTTTTTAAGGCTAGTCATCCAGAGACAGAGTCCCAAGGAGAATATGGAAGCCACCTTTCCGCCAGGGCAGGACTAGAACTTGTGCCTGACTCAGACCCATCCAAGGTGGCTGTAACAACTCCTCAGCAGCACGTCCTTCCTCTCTTCATCTTTTCCCAGGCTCAGCACACCTGGCCCTATCTGAGCCAGCCTCATGAGCCCAATGACCAATCAGGTCTTCCTTTTACACGCCTGAATCTGATGATGAGGCTCATACTAACTGGATGTTTGATCCATACACATGGGCCTGGCACACATGTATAAGTCTCTTGAGCCCTTCTGGCCTCAGACTCTCAGCTTCCTGGCCCCTTTCACTATGGAAGGGGTGTTCCTCTCTCTCCTCTCTCCCGTTCAGCTTTGATAAGCATGGAGAGAATTTCTCTATGTCTGGGCATTTTCCCATCGTGTTCCACATATGCTTTGTGTGACCTCTCTTTAAGCTCTGTGCCCCTTACTCACCCCCTATGCGAGGGGGATCCTTGGGCTTTCCTGCTTCACTTGCAAGGTGTGTGTGAGACCCTTGCCCAGAGAAATCTCTAGAGATGTCCATCCCCCCTCCCCACTTTCCATCCAGGCTGGGAATGGGGAGAACTGCTTTAGGCTTTGGCTCCCTTAACTAACCCTTCTTCCGGATCCCTAAAATAAATCTCATAGTTCACAATTTGCCCTTCTCTGAGTCTTCATTTTCAATTCTTTGATAACTTGGACAAGGACCCAAAGTTGGGAACCATGAGCCTGAGATCTACTGCATCTTTTTGGAATCGAATTCCTCCCTGTACTTAAGTGTTGTGAACGAATATGGGAGTTTTATTTCCATGAAATTCCTTCAGTGAGATTTAGTAACATGGTTGAATCTAAAGGCAAGGCTTTTAGTAGCTTAAAGGGCTCCATGTTGTGAATAAGAAGAATCTCGGCTGTGATTGAGGCCAATAAATTGATTTGCATGTTAAATAATAAATGGAATAAAATATTTAAAAGAAAATATTATACACTGTTAAAATCACAGCTGGAATTTAGCAACAAGAACAGTGATCCTTGTTTTTCCACAAAGGTGTTGTTGAAGGCACTTCTCTTGAATGAGTGTGGTGATTTGCAGTATTCCAGAGATACACAACGTTTTTCTGAGTGACTTGAACAAATCCCAAGTGGATCTCCAAGGTGACCAGAAAAAAAGGAGTGTGCAGATTACCAACAGAAATGAAGGCTGTGGATTACAAGGAAGATGGGTAATCATATCACAGCAAAATCAAGACAAAACCAGGCCCCTAAGTAAAATACGCAAACAGTATACATAAACTAATGACAAAGATGCTGGTATAGCCCTCTCTTGAGTGGAACATACATTCTTTGTAAGTTATGTGGTTTCTGATTACCTATTTTCAAAGAAAACTTAATTAATTTACTTATTGATAGTTTAAAATGTTTAGAAATGACAGATTAAAACTTTATTACCCAATTCACAATTTTGAAATACTTTAGTAAAACTTTATAACATCCTCCAATTTTTTTTTTTTTTTTTGAGATCTTACATCAAGAAAACAGTGAAGCTAGGTGTGGCTACAGCAATCTCAGCACCAAGGCCAAGAGCCCTGTACCCATTCCTTTCTCCCGGCTTCCAATAACTGAGGCTTCAAAGGCTTCACTTCTAGCCAGCCTGGCTCCTTCCCTGACAAGGACCATGTCACACCTCTGCACATTCCCCAAGGTTCTTCCCTTGAGGGGCAGTTCTACTTCCCCCAATGGGAACATATAGAAGACCTTCCCCAGGTGCTCCTCTGCTTCTTCATCTATGGTGCGTGCCCGTTCTCTCTCTCTCTCTCTCTCTCTCTCTCTCTCTCTCTCTCTCTCTCTCTCTCTCTCTCTCTCTCTCTCTCATATTCTTCCTGGTTCCCATCCAGTTAGCTGTTCCCCCACCCACCCCAGATTCTTTGAAGCTCCATCCATGGCAGCAGCTGTGCACCTCAGCAGACAGTATGTGTCATATGTAAGCAGGGGCCCTGCCTTCATTTCTCTCAGTTACCACTCTCCCAGGGATTCGCCCCTGTCCTCTCAGTCCCCAACCCTATTGGTGTCTTCTTTCCTTCCTCATTTGGACTCACCTGATGATCAAAGAAACTTCCCTACCCCGATGAAAGTGTCCTAGAACTTCTGTTCTGAGCATAACAAGCACTTGGGAGGGGGAGGAGGGAGGATCATCATTTCAAGATCAACCTCCACTACATAACAAGTCTGAGGCTAGTCTGGGCTACATGAGCATCTATCCCAAGAAAAAACTTTAAACAGTAACAATTATCCATGGGTTCAAAAGCTAAGCTTAAGGGTATATATTTTTCCTTATAGTTTATCAGATTATTAATTCCTAATCAAATCTTATTTTTTGTTGGATGAATATAAAATTATGTTATTATGCTTATGTAGATATTAATTATAATAATAGTTCAATGTGAAAATGTAATATTTAAAGCAGTATAGACAAAATTTAAATATTCTATATCTAATTTTTGTAGCTTCTTCACAGAAGGAATTATAAACTGAGAAGTTTCAGGAAAAGATATACATTGAGATAAAATATAAGTTCAAAAAGAAAAATAAAATGATGTCTACAACTCAAAAACTTGTTTGCATAATTTCCTATAATTTTTGGTAATTGCCAAATAATTTAGTTATTAAAATCCTAGTGAATATATTTCAAAGAGCAACTTCATAATTTCATGTTTTGTTATTTTTTGTTGGTTTGTTTTGTGTCAAGATCTCACTATGGCCTTGAACTTGTAAAAGCCTTAGCTTCTCAAAAGCTAAGATAACAAGTATGTACAACCAGGCCTGATATCATTTTACCTTTTATCTGTCCATGTTATAGTATTTATAAAATTTATAGTATTATATTGATTGCAATTATTTAAACTTATGTGACAAAAATTAATTGCATGTATTGGTTTAAGAATAATCGAGACATTGCATGGTGCAAAATAATAGCATATAATAGTAACAGAAATTTGAAGATCATTTTTCTAAATCTATGTTACCTGAAAATTGACATAACTTTTATTCATTTGAATAGTTTTTGAACTTTGGGAAAAGTTGCTTCATTTTATATTTCTATAATGAATGATGCTTTTTTATTAAGTAATTATTGCATTGCCATTTCAATGATTTTTATTTTTAGAAACTGGATTTCTCATGAAGTCAACTTTATTGAGATTGTGAATATACATTCATAAAAAGTAACCTTTAACAGTAAGTGTGTAACATATTTTCTTGTTTTGTTTTTATTTTAAGCATCTTAACAGAAAGATGTGTTCATGGGGGACTTTAGCTTACAACACACTGCAAATATATTTAAGTTCTTTTTGTCTTAAAGAGTTATTTGCATTAGACATAAAATAAAAATAAATTAAATCACAGTACATAATTAAAACTTATGGTACATAGTACATAAATGTAACCATCTGGACTCAAACTGAGAAGAGCAAAATATGGTATTTGCTGATAGTTTCTGGTCTAAGCAGATGTTTCAAAGCCCACATGAAGGATATGAGCCTCTTAAAATAGCACATTTCAGGATCAGCTCTAGAATTATCTATCAGCAACAAATGTTTGTTCACCAAACCTAATGAAAGCACAACTACAGAGGAAATTTCAGTGTTTTAACAATTGGAGAATGGGAGATGGTCATAGTTCCCTCTTCAGGATATTGTTTATGGTAGGTGATTAGGAAATATGTGTAGTTGAAACTATATGCCTATAACTATGTTAAGGGTTTTTTTTCCTATTTCTGGAAGTAAGGCAGGCAGAAGGGTGTGTGTGTGTGTGTGTGTGTGTGTGTGTGTGTGTGTGTGTGTACTTGTACTAGCAATTTTAAAACAAAGGCATGTTACACATACGAAAGCCTCCCTGTCAATAACTTCCCACATTCCTTCTCTCAGCTGGAATCTAAGAATAACATTTCCTCTATTTAGGGACATTCCGTTCCTGTCTCGCTCATAAATAGCTAATGCTTCTGACATTGCCATGTGATCCTGAATAAGCTCTTTAACCCAAGTGAAACTTCCTCCTGCCCCAAGTGTGCTCCAAGTGGGACTGGTCACTCCGTTGTCATCTTCTTTTCAAGTGACACTCCAAATTGCTTCAAAGGCAAAACTGAGAGGACAGAAGAAAATAAAGAAAGACAATTGCACATAAAGTCTTGCTTGCTTGACTTAAAACTTCCTCTGTACTCTACTAGGGGGCTCTTTGTTGGGCTCACACTCCCTAAAGGAGGAATGAATATACTTTTTTTTTCAAGAAAACACAAAGGAAGCAAGGCCAGGGAGATAGCTCAATCTGCAAAGAGCTTGCCTTGCAAGCAGGAGGGCCTGGGTTTGCTGGGCAGGGTGGAGCACACTTGTAATACCAGTGCAGGGGAGGCAGAGACAGGCAGATCCATGAGGCTCCCTGACCGGCCAGAATGAGTGAATCGATCTCAATAATGGTAACAGCTGGACAGAGGAGATGGCTCAGCGGCGCTTGCTTGCAAAGCTTACCTGCCCAGGTTTGATTCTCCAGTACCCAAGGAAAGCCACATGCAGAAGAGTCATCAGTGGAAAGAGGCACTGGTGTGCCCCACCCCTCCACACACACAAACAAAGAATTCTTTTTTAATTTAAAAAGGTATCTAAGGAATGACATTGGAAGTTGTCCTCTGACCTCTACACACAGGAACACACACTTGCACTTGCACCCACACATGCACAACCACATGCACACAGACACAGGAAAACCATCCTATCCCACAACACTGAAGCTTAGGCCCTGAGCAGGTCACATGTCACCATTTTCAGGCAGGACGATGGGCAGGCACTGGCTGAGAGAACACACGTAGAAAGCAGTGCCCAGTGGAAGTGTGCAGAGCAGTGAGCAGCTGGGGGCTAGCTAGTTAGAATCTCCACTGGTAAAGCAAAAGGTATATGATGTGGAGAAAAGAAAACTAGGCACACAGCTTATGAGTAGAAAAAGATTTTGCTCTAATAGGCTAACAGACTTCATCTTCCTGGGTGATTTTTCAGATGGATTAACAATTATAAAGTCAGTGTCTGGATTCTATGTTAGGTGACCACTTCCCAAGAAACTCGGACTCTCCTTTTGAGTCTTCAAAAGGATGCCCATGAGAAACCAGGCGTAGAGAGTAAGTGACCAGGTCAGGGTCTCAAACAGGGTAGGAGGCTCCACAGTCCAAGGGCAGATGTGGAAAGAATTGTTTGGATTCTCAAAGAGAGCAAGAGACCCAAGAGACCATCACCAGAGGTGGAGCTTAACGTGGCCATTACCTGTAGGGAGCAACCCAGAGACACTTAGCTTTCTGGAAAGACTATCTCAGCTTCTGAAAACAACACCACTCCCTAGTCCATCAGGTTCCCATCTCTAAATGGGACAGATTGATCCTGCCTGGAATTGGCACGCCTAGGAATGCAGAGCTGTACCAATTATCCAGAACCACCCAGAACCAAATAAGCCCGTGAGCAAAGAGTGCCTAGAAAAAGGTTGCTGATCGTGCATTCTTATGAGTGCGCGGGAGACATGCCTTCCTTTCAAGCAGCAGTGACTTCCCCATGAAATCAGTGGAGGTTTCCTAAGCTCTTGTCTTAGATGATAGTTCTGTGAGTGTCTTAGATGCTATGCTTTGTGTGATTTTCAAAACAAGTTGTGTGTATATACCACAGCCCAAGCAGAAGGCATGGGTGGAATGAGGGCTTTGTACCTTCAGGATTGTATACAAGTGCCACCTTCCCCAAGTCCTAGTGCCACAAAGGGCTTAGGTGAGTGTATGGTGATGCTCAGGAGAGGAAGGGAATTCCCTGTCTAAATTTCAAGCCATTTTTCAGTAATCCAGCATTGTAGATTTGTGCTCAAACTCCATCTGCATGAAGATATTCTTTATTTATATAACAAAAACCAACACTGCATCTGTCTCATAGGATTGTTGCAACACTAAAATTAGTTCATGTGTGTAAACAAGTGTATACAGGTTGCAGGCTTGTAGCAGGTCATCCACCCCTTGTAAGATTGCATGGTGAAGACCAGGATGATGGGGTGAACATTTTATACTGAGCATCACACAGTCAAAGGATGATTAAGCCTGGGGCTTAGATAGGAAACAGGAAGTGTAATTGGGCCTAAACATACTATGATAGATCACATTCTGACAGACGGTAGAGAAACCTGGATCCAGTTAATTTCCTGATCACAATGATGTCATGGTACCCATGACTGAAATAGATCACCCTCTAATGCCTCTTTCTTCCCTCTCATCTGCCTAAAGTCACTGAAGTTTTAAAATCAGATGCTTGCCAGAGCAGATCAGTAGCATAGCAATCTACTACAGGTGGTGATAGTTTGATGCCCCATTATTTAACCCTCACTCTCAAATTGAATCTGAAATATCCTTTCATGACTGCTAATAAAAATGGAAAGGGGGGGCAAAGGTGTTAGCAGAGGCTTGCCCCACATTGCAATATCATTAATGCTAGCCATGCTCTCTTCTAATGCAAATGTAGAAACAATAATGCCATTTACAAAAAAATGATCTAATTTGAGCATTTCTCTCAAAGAAGGTAGAGAATATCCCTGACAAAATCTCTTTGTCAAGGTGCATGTGCACACATATGCATGCATACCTGCACACACCCGTGAACATGCACATAGGTGAACACACATACATATGATAATGTTCTAATTTGACAACTTTGATTCCTATGAGCTAGATTGCTTAACATGAACATCTCTATGGGAAAGTCTATAAGCTGTTACAGCCACACAAGGCTGCCTTTCAGTCTCCCTACCAACCAGTCATTGCATCACAAACCTATTGTTCAGGTGCTGATGTATAGTTGAGCAGCCCCTTGGGACATCCGTCAGAACCACCTCTTCCATTTGTCATGATTTTAACATGGAACCACTGTGATATCCTGTTAACAGACGAGGAAGATTCCTAAGGATGTTTGGCTCAACTTTCTAAAAGTTTAGGTCTATGATTCTCTAAAACTGAGCATCAGATTTAAAGCATGCAAGAGAAAGTATAGAATCTCCCCATTGGTTGATCCTCTGTAATTAAATTCCTCAAATTTCTGAAAGAAAATGTCATATACAGCACAATTTTATCAGTATATGTGTAGTTGAACAATTTATCTGAAGTCTCTCGGGGAAAAATAAGAGGCAATGCTTTGACCCAAAGCAGGTTGTGATTTGCAATCACACTAATAATCTCTCGAACTTGATGCTATGAGCTCCTACAAATCCAACAGAGTGCACGGCACATTCACCCAAACCTAGGAGGCACTGACCAAGAAAATGTATACATCTACAAGCACAAACATGATTACAATTAGTTAATGTAATCATTAGGTGGTAATGGTTTTATTCAGGATGCATAATTGTAATTAGACACTTCGTTTGAAGTAGAGAAGTTAGAAAAGCTAGAAGTTAAAGAAATCCTATTCACACATATATTAAAATGTGATATTTTAGTTGGTGTTAAAATCAAAGATGAAATAAAGTAGAGAATAATTATCTTGGAAATACATATCAGTATCTATTAAATTTTTATGAAAGAGATGAGCCACATGAATAGATAATCTGTCATAATCAAAAATACTAGAAGTTGGGCTGGAAAGATGGCTCAGCAATTAAGGCACTTCCCTGCAAAGCCTAATGACTCGAGTTCGATTCCCTGGTGCCCACATAAGCCAGATGCACAAAGGGGCACATGCATCTGGAGTTCGTTTGCAGTGGTTAGAGGCCCTATCATGCCCATTCTCTCTGTCTCTCTTCTATCTCTATCTACGTTCATATATATATGAAATATATATATATATATAAAATGTTTTTTAAAAACTAGAATTTGGTATCACAATTCTGCTTTGCAAAACAAGTAAGTCTAATTTACTTTCTGTGAGTTTAACATCATGTTTCATTTGTATTTAACAACAATAGTTCTGACTAGACCCTGTTGCTGGGATTGAATTAGAGAACTTTCTTCTCTTTTAGGGGTTAGATCACCTCCATTCCCATTAACTATATATGCATAGTTAAAGTTGGTCAAATTGCATAGAAATTACTACTAATTTTATGTTTGCTGCCTTTATCTGTAGAAAATATTTATGACTTAGGAATTGAAGGATATAGTAAAAAACTAAGACACTGAAATAAATTATATAACTCTGTAACTCATTTCTTAAAATTAAGATTCAAACATAGGGTCTCCTTATACATACTATCAATTGCTTAAAAATGAAAGAAGGAATATTTTATAAGCAATAACTATCTTTATGGTTTTAAATAATACATTTATCCTAAGAGAGTGCATTCAAAGTTATAAAAATATTAATCAAAACAATCAATCTTTTAAAAAGGATAGTTTTGACTAGGACATGGGGTTCCAGGTTTGATCAATATTTCATGAGGTTAGGCTTCCTCCCCTTCCATTCATGGCCCCCTTACTAGGTGATACCCACTTCTTTCTCAAGAGCTTACTGTATGGCAGTAAGGATTTTATGGCTCTGTCCCAGTCATTGGTTCTTTCTCACACTGAGCTGTTGATCAAAGAGACTCTCAAGGTCACTAAAACAAGACAGGATTCTGTCAAAGCTCTTGAATATCCACCCCATGCCAAAGGTAAGAGCCTATTTCTGAAGAAACCACAGAATGTCATCACACAACACTGAGAATCCCTGCACGATCCAGAATGGTAGCCAGCCCCAAGATGCTACCCAGGGGAAATTGGTGAATAATATTTTTAGAAAGCAGAGACCACTGATATACCATGTAGACTGTTGCCATGAGAAGGTTGAACACACTGCCTTCTGGGAGAGATAATCAAGCCAATAGAGGTGCCAAAAGATGGGAGGGGGGTAATCAACAGCTTTCAAATTGATCAAGAAATCTATTCAGTGTCAAAGAGCCTTTAACAAGAATTGGGACTCAGGGCAAAAAAACTTGGGCCCCCAAGGAGAAATTCCCATTACTAGAGAACTACAGAAAGGCTAATTCTAAAAGAATCTCTCCAAATTATAAATGTGTGTCTCATTTAACCCATAATGACCTCACTCTCTGATGGAGATCCTGTTTGTATTTTTCAGAAGGCAGTGAGAGAGCCGAGGTCATTCCAACTCCACCAACTAGCTACAGGTGGAGGGCTGACATCCTTGCAAGAGACGAACCACCCCAGGCCTATCGTGTAGGCCCCAAATGAAACCTTTGAGAGACTGATGGGATAAGCAAGAGACCTATAACGACAGGGAAGCAGTCAACCCAGGATAAGTCAGCGAGACAGACACCAACGATTTACAACATAACCTAAAGTAAAAGCATAGAGGCACCTAAGACCTCAACAATAAAGCAGTCTTAAAACTCACCCACCATGACTCAGAGAACTGAGCGGAAGAGGGGGCGGAAAGATTGTAAGAGCCATGGTGGGGGAGAATATCCAGAGACATTGCTGCCCTCAACAACAACACACAATTGGGTGGGGGGCATAAACCTGGCTGCCTCCTGTACTATCCATAACCTCCTACCCCATGGATTGATCCAGTATGCCCACTGAGGATGATATCCAGTGGATTGGGGACAGGGAGGAGGGAAATGGGGATACCAATATAATCTTTGCTAATACAGTGTATCAAATTTGGACAATAAATATGTCAATTTTTAAAATAAGGAATAGTTTTTCAGCCTTTTGTCTTAGATCAAGTGAAACATATTTCTATTGCACTAATTGGAAGAATACACTAAAATAAATATGGATTTCACTTGATTTATACACAACTTAAACACAATATGTCATTATCTGGTCAAATATTTATAGTTCAAATTACAGTACAGACAAGAAGATACAATTTTATATTAATAAGTGCTTATCTAAATTTCTGATGCCCACCAAATAAGGTTGAACTTTTCCATATGTGAGCAGCAAGCTTTCCTCCAAGAATTGCTACACAGACCTCTTAAAGGGCCTTAAGTTCCAGAAGCCTGGTTCACAAGGACAATGTTGCCACTGTCATTTCTCCTTCCTCACTAGCAGCAGAAGCTACCAAGTGACTGAGCTCTGCCTTGGGCCATCAGAAATCAGCCAATAACGCTTGATACATAAGACAGAAACATCTCACTGTGTTCCTGTATCTCCGTGGATTACACAAGACATTGTCAGTGTGTAAGGGTCCTTTGACATTTAGAAGTGATGCCAAATCTTCTAATACTTAATTTTCAAGGATTTGGCTCTGAGGTACCACTTCCTCACAGTGTAGTTTTTTCTCCTTGCATATTCCTAACCATTCTGTTTCCAACACTCACCAGCTTCCAGGCACTGAGGTGGGTGTGCTTTTTGGTTTGTTATTGTTGTTGTTGTTGTTGTTTTTCTTGTTGAGGGACATGTATTTCCTTTGACATCCAAACTATAGTACTAGGTGGATTTAGGACTGCATCCTGACAGTTAACACATGGTAGAACTTTTATAAGTATTTACTGAGCTGGTGCACGATTAATTAATCAATTTCCCAGGTGAAAAAATCAGAAAAGATGAGAAACAACCTGTGGGAAATGTAAGTGATCTTAACACACTCTTCTGAGCACAGGGAACTGACTGAAATCCTCAATTTAAGATGAAAAAAACATTCTTTTATGACTTCATAACACAGTGAAATACAGTTGCCTGGAGTATTTTCTTTGGATGAAACTATTGATATAGGTAAGAAGGAATCAAAAGAAAGTTGCACTTCTCTAAAAACAAACAGAAAACAATCCTATTCTTGAGAAGCACCTTCGAGATCATGGGAAACAGATGGATCCCCCACTTCCCAAAATAAACATGACTACAGGCATTCTCACCGTAATTTTCCATTCAATGAAGCCAATACTTTCGTGCCCAGCTCATTAGTTCTTGAGGTCTCTGCAAAGGGAAGATTTTAGTATACACGGACACTTCGTGTTTAGAAGGTGCTGTGATATATTACCTCTCCATGTGATAAGGCAATCAGAGCATTTACACTTTATTAGGAGGCAAGGTTGAAATTGAATCATAGTTAGAAACAAAGTTGCTAACAGTGTGTCATCTGAATGATTAACAGCACTCTTACTACAAAAACAACCCTGTCTTTTTAAAGCAGTACACATTGGTGAAAGCAATGTGGCTGATTTTATAAAATGACAAATCTTTTGAAACTAAAATGGGAGATAAAGAAATAGGAATCTCTTAAAAGACTTTTTCTGGGAAGACGTGAATATTCATTCACTACAGATAGGGTATTGTTATCGTGGTGGATGGAATCAAATGTTGCCCATAAACTCATGTGTTCTAAAGGTTTGGTCCCCAGCTGGTAGCAATTTGGAAGGAGGAGACTGGCTGGAGTAGATGTATCACTGGAGGCATACTTGGGGGTTTATTAGCCCCCAGTTAATCAAGTGAGCTCACTCTCTTGCTGGTTTTTCCCCCTGCTGTGGCAGACAGAGGTGATGTCTGGCCTCTGCTCATGCCTTGCTTTCCTTTACCATCATGAAGATTCCCCTCAAGACTTTGAATCGAAATGAATCTTTTCCTCTCATCAGCTACTTTTATTCTGTTGTTTTTTCTCTAGCAACATGAAGGAAAATCCAAGAGACACCCATGACAAACTGAAGAAAGAATTCTACCCAAAACTAACATGTTGAACCAATGAGTTTTAGTGGTGTTGCCTACAGAAGCATATGTGGGGGGTTTCATACAGTGAGGCAGTTGCATTACTCAAAAATTTCACCAATGGGCTGGAGAGATGGCTCAGGGGTTAAGGCACTTGCCTCCAGTGCCTAAGGCCCCCGGTTCAATTCCCCAGGACCCACATAGGCCAGACCCACAGGGTGGTGGCCCTGGTGCTCTCTCTCTGTCCCTCTCTGTCTCTCTCTCTCTGTCTCTCTCTCTCCCTCTCTCTCTCTGTCTCTCTCTCTCTGCTTGAAAATGAATAAATAAAATATTTTTTTAAAAATTCCACCAAAGCATATATGACAACACACTAAAGGTGCTTCCATGTAGCTCTCTGTCCACTGAGCAGGCAGCTCAACTGAAGAGTCTCTTCTTCCCAGTGAGCATTTACCACTTATATAACCCTGCTAGGTACATCTGGTACCTTTCTGAGCTGCCTGTAAGTCTTGTGAGTTTTCTTAGCTCCTTCCATATCATAAACTGGCCTCTTCTCTCCAAGAAGTGTTGCTATTCCCAGGAAAGAGATAAACACTAAAATACCATCAGTAAATTGCACATATTCAAAAGATAAAAGAGAGATAGAAAGGTATTTTGCATTGAAGATATTTGTGATGGAGCTAGGAGCTCAGAGCTGTCACTGATCTCTATAAAACCACACATGTTTTCTTCTAAATAGATGGTCTAAGCCAGCATGTTCATTGTTTATGCAATACTTGTAATTGTTTACTCAATATCTGCAATTTCGTCCAGCTATGAAGGTAATATGCTGTGAGCAGAGGAGAGGACTCCAAGGAACTGAGGTTGAACAAGAGACTGCTGGGAGTCTGAGCTGTTTATGCTGCAAACGGACCCAAAGATCCTCCAAAAAACTACTTCTGTGTCCAGGCTTTTCCTGGTCTAAGTTTCTGAGCACTGAATAGAGGAAAGTTTAAGAAAGGAAATTTAAAAACTACTTTCTGCCTGCTCTCTGACCTAACCACACTCCCATGCACTGTATAGGTATAGGAATGATGTCAACCAAACGTTTGCTTAATATTTAATCTGGAAGTGGAATTATGTTCAGGACGTACACCATCGCTCCCTGAACTTCCACTTTCCTTATCTGTGAAAAGCGAGGAAAAGTTCCAGGAGGAGGTGGATGGGCAGAGAAGCTGTGATGTTACATAAAAAAAAAAATGATCCTGGTCCTGTCATGGGAGACACACAAACCAGCCTGCTTATTGTCAACCTCAGACAAGAACTCAAGCTTTGGCACACAAAGAACAATGCTAAACCAGTCACAACAAATGAATGCCCAAGTAATTTGGCACATTTCTTTATCTTAACTTTGGGCTACTCTTCCCTCAAAGGCCTTCAGATCTTTAAGCTGAATATTCTCTCTGCTACTGTCTACTTTGGGAGAATTGGCAGCAATGACTACGTTGACATGCACTTGCAGAGAGTGACAGATATTATATAGAAATTGTTTTAAAAATATGGTGCCATTATAGCTCACAGCATATACTCCTGGGGAGCACAAATTAAGTCATAGAATTCCCCCATTTTCAATAATTCAGTATATTTTTGCTATGAAATGAGAAAAGGGAAAATCTGCTAGTCATTATCCAGTTCACAAAAAAGCAAACAGTACCCCGGAGCCACCCACTCCGCAAAGCGAAACAGCTAAGATTGGAACTCACTGAATGATGGTACACGTGAAAGTCCTTACATAGCACAGAGGATCTCGGTAGAAACAGGGCAATCCAATGTAGAACATATGGTCTGTCTCTGGGCACTTGATATTTTAAATTACTAAGAAAAAAAAACATAAATGACAAGTGCAGAGCTAAAATACATGTTTTTAAAGTTGCCTTCAAATATACCTCATTGCTCAACTTTACTTAACCTTTGGGTAATAATTATATGATTGGTACCACTCCTAAGAAGTTGTTGGTTTACACACTATTTCTACTAAGCAAAATAAAAAAATAAAAATAAAATGCAAAATTAGCCTTTTCCAGAAACCACAAATCTATGGCCATACCATTCCCATCAAGCCTGCTTGGTGTCCCTGTATTTTATTTGTGTCTCCTCCCTCCCCACAAAAAAAGATACCTCTTGCTTTATCCCAGGAAAGCAAACTTGTCATTACATATCGAGATGAATTGGTTAAAGCCATTACCAACTGATCCATTATGGTCTCAACTCTGCCTACCACAATGAAATAGGTACTTGGAAACTGCCTGTTTTGCTTTCTTTGGTTCTGTTTTATATTTTCAAATCAAAGTCTCTCTGTAGCCAAGACTGACATGGAGCTCACTCTGTAGCCCCCAGGTTGATCTCAAACTTACTGAGATCCTTCTACCTCAGCCTCCTGTGTGCTGGGATTTAAAGCATTGTGACTCCATGACCAGTAGATCTGGTTCTGTTCAAAGGCATTGGCTCTTTAGTGGGATTGCACTGTAAGAACCGTGAAAGGCCAACATTTATGCCTTCATTCTGGTTGAAGGCACAAAGATAAATTAGTTTCTAAACTTTCCTCTTGTGTCACCTGAAGTTCCAGGATGAGCAAAACCTTGCAGGATGGACCATTTTCTTGAGGATGAAAAATTTCCAAGAAGGTAAGGCTGCAGGCTCATCCATGAACAGATGCTCCCTTTAGTAATTCATGAAAGCAGGACCAGAGCTAAAACACCCATGGAACAGTGCTTATTCAGGATTGCTCCAGCATGCATTCCTCTTGGCCCTCTCTTGGAATCTCAGGTCAATATTCAGAAGACAAATGTTTTATTCTTCTTAATGTAGCCACATTGGATAAAAATGTCCCATTTTCACCATTAGTTGTCTGCTTTCCTGGCATCTTGGGGACAGGTGGCCCAGCCTAGCCTGCTGGGACAGTTAACAACAATACATATCCTCTCACTGATTAATCTAGAAAGATTATCGAGTTAGCTGCCAACTTAATGAATTGAGTCTTAGTAGCCATAAGAAGTTCAACATTCGAAAAATCAATTCATTCTAAATAATCAAGGCCTAAGCTGTGCCAACCTGTGTGGGCCTGCTGGCTTGGATTGATATAAATACTTGAGTAAGACTAATGACATTGAAAACAACAGTAGAACTGATAACCCAAGAAACAAGATCTGGTTCCTGAGTATTTCTGTGCTAGTTATTTCTTACTCTCTAGACCAAGTGGAAGTGTCATAGTAGCTGGAAGTTTCCTACTGATGGCAAACTCCATGAGGTATTTTTGTCAGTGACCCCCTCCCAAATATGTCACATCTGGAACAGAGTTTAACAATTAAATAACACATTCAGATCAACTTATCCGATGTAAAAGGGGCAGAGATTCTTAAAGACTCTAAGCTGATAATTGAAAGCTCATGTTCTTCTCGTAGATTGAGAGAGAAATCTAAAGGCACGAGGGTGCGGGAGAGCAGGCGGGATCAGGAGAGGCACTGAGAGGACATGGCCTTTTAGAACTGAAGCTTTGGTGGGAGAGTTAGAGCACCACACCACAGACATCTGGCTAAAGCCATAGGGAGAAAGGGAAGGAGGGTGAGAGACAGACAGACAGACAGACAGACAGACAGACAGAGACAGATGAGGGAGAGAGAGAGAGAGAGAGAGAGAGAGAGAGAGAGAAACAAAGGGAGCTTCTCGTCTGATGGATTTTTAAGGGAGTGCAGGACCGTTCCAAGCCACCACAGATGTCACAGAGTTCTCTGAGAATCACGACAGCTGCCATCTTTGTCAGAAGCAGCTGTGACTGCTGAGGAAAGACTCGAGATGGGGCCTGCTGACGTCCTTCAGAGGAGGAGGTTGGGATCTCAGGTCCATGCCCCATGCACCAGCCGTATCCAGTGGTCCCTGGGGCAGTTAAGGTATATAAAGGGTAGATTATGGGACAGGGTGCTCCATCTAAGCAGCTATGGGGTATGGGGAAGTCACTGTCCATTCTGAGGTGAGATATTTCAACATTACAGCTGTTTTGGGGGCTCCACACTCCCATAAATAACACCTTGCCCATGCTCTCTAAGTGGCCTGATAAACTCATTGGTTCCAAGTGAAATGCCTTTAGTCTTTCTTGACTTCTGTCTGGAGTGAGCAAGTGTTCTTCAGCATCTCTCCTGAAAAGCATTCATACCACACCCCATGGAGACAAAGAAGTCCCATGATCCTTCAACAGCTCGGAAGCCATTTTGCTTGTCATCCCAGCAAGGATAGGGGGACACAGGGAGGTATATAGATAAAGGAGCTGAGTTAGAATTCAAGTTATAGTTCAAATTCTTAGCTTTGGCAGCAGGGCCCTGTAAAGTGATCATATGTATATTATATCATAGAATGATTCCAGAAGACAATCTTTAATCCAGGACAATACAGCCAACAACGGAAATTATTTTTTCTCAACATTTTCACTAACATTTCAAAAGAACGAGCAGAGGGTGTTGGGTTCAGGTTAACTTTACGATACCAGCCATTCAGGTTCTCTTTGGAAAGCCATGTCTTTAAAAACAGCAGCAAGGCTTTTCCTCTTCACACACGCTTCCGTTTACTTCCCGTCTTTTAGGAGTCTGTTAAAAATCCATCCGAATGACTGGCATATTCGCAAAAATTATTGTATTTCATGGGCAGACCACGAGAAAACAGAATGCTGCTGGCTCAGAAATAAAGCCTTAAGTAAAGTCAGGACTAGCTCTGGAAAATGCCATCACCCAGGAATATACTGTGTCCATGCTAAGAAGTGCAAGTTTCTAGCTGAGTCCTCCTCCCCCAGCCTAAAAGCACAGGAACTCCCAGGAAGAAAGCCTCAGAGTCCTTCAGTGCTGCTAAGCTTGCGAACTCATGACCTGATTATGATGCATCTGTCTATGAACTGGAATAGTAAGAACACTTTTAATTCCCAAATTGATTCCCCAATTGCAGCCTGGATTTTCTTTCAGAGCTTACCTTGATGTCTGTCATTGAGTATTTCATGAAGGCATCTCTAAAGGTCCACTCTCATGGGAAACACCCCCTCTTATGAGGAAGAAAGAAGAACTCTAACTGAATAACACATCTTGAATTCTGTCCTGTGTGTGTCTTTGTTGCTACGATCTGGCCATGTGGTCAAGGCTGTCACAGATGCATGCTGTGAGACACAGAATTCTGTAAAATGAATAAGCCAGGCTGTGGTTCAGAACTTGAACTTTAAACCAAAACTACTGATATTGGCACAGAAGTTGTAGAATGCTTTGTGTGTGTATGTGTGTGTATAAAATAAGCCCGTTGATCCAGTATCTAAGCATGTACAATCAGATGGGTCTACTTTTGAGAATGAGGACAGACGTGGGAGTTAACACACACCTGCAATCCCAGCGCTTGGGAAATAGAGGCAGCATGATCTGGAGCTCAAGGCCAGCTTCAGCTACATAGCAAGTTTCAGGCCAGCCTAGGCTACGTGAGACCCTACCTCAAGAAAAACAAAGAATGAAAGGAACAAAGTAAATAAGTGGGAAAGCGCTTGACAGGATTCTGGAGAGAGTCAACTTCTAGTCAATAGGAAGGATGTTGTTCAGCATTCATCCAGTACATTTTTATTGAGCTCTTGTCAAAGTCAAGAGGCTGCAGAGAATAAGTTAAAGACATAGAGACATTGCTATAAGAACATCCCATCATGCAATGGGGGTAGGGCAAAGGTTACAGAAATAAGTGCCCAAATAAATTGAAAAAATGGACAATAACTTCTGATGACAATGGAATGTGTTAGACAATCAGGAAATTGGTAGTGTTTTATCTCCACAGGTCAAAGTATAAATGCATATGAATATTCTAAAATATGAGTGCCTGATTAGGATATTAAATATTGAGTCACATAATTAAGTTAAATAGTGTTAATAACTATTCATGTAATATTATATTGGACAGGACACTTAAATGCTTTGGTCTCTTTTACTTTCTCTGAATAAGAATGTTAAAATTCATGAGCCTTAAATTCCTTGATAACATTATGATTCTAAGATTTAAGGTATTCTGAGCAATAATAATAGAAATCAAGGTAATTATCCCTGATCTAATTATGGAGTAATTAGGAGGCAGATGATGTGTGAGTGATAATGGGCTGCTGCTGACTTCCCTACCTGCTCACATTGGAGTTGCTGAGACTCTTCCTCATAAATGGAATTGGAGTTAGGATTAGCATAGTGATTGCTAGACATTGTTATTCTGTCCCCCACTGACTGCTAAGTGGCATTCAAGTAATTACATAAAATGCTGACTCATGGGTTGCCTAGGTCTTCATTCAGAAGAAATGAGTCCATTCAAGTTAGACCCACTAAAATTCTTAATCAAACGCAAGCTCTAAAGCCTTTGTTATAGAATGGAACACAGGAGAGGAAGTGCCTACTTTGCTTAATTTAATCCTTTAGGGATTTTATTTTGTTCCTTTGAAGACAGTATAAACGTGCACTCAGCACCTATGCATTTCTTAACATTGATTTAATCATGTTAATTTGGGGAAATCAATGGACATGTCTGTCCAGGATTCTATCTGGAAAAAAAAAATCTGTAAACCTGGGAACAAAACAATCAAATTTAATACTTAAGCTTTGAAGCACATAAATTAAATAATTAAATAGACATATTATCATATTAAGTTTTCATAAATACTAGGGTAAACAAGAAAGTTCCATAAATAATCCCTCGTGGTTAGTAGTGGCAGACTCTTCCATGAAGGTTCACACACATCTGTTCAACTGATCAATAAAGCCATTGACCTGCTCACTACGAACAGTAGTTTTATGTATCATCTGGCAAAAGGACAGCAGTCTAAGATTCCAGCTCCTTCTGTGCACAGCCAGTGAGAGAATTCTTCCCAGTTCCTCAGTGAGAGAATAAGTCTTATTCCCTCTGCAATTCGCCAACTTTGTGGAATTGAATATTTTCAGCTCTGGATTGTAAAATATCAGAGACGAGGTGACATGCTCTTTCCTGGACCATTTCAATAAACCTTCTAAGCACTGTCTTCTCTCCCTTAAAAAAGACTGCTCTGTAGAGCACACTGATCTGTGGTACTAGTAATCTATATCCCATACTTCACAGGAAGTATTGTACCCGCCTAGGAAGGAACCCAACTGAAGAAGTAAATGGGTTTCACTGAAAAAAACAAATTTTGTTTGCTCAAGTTCACACCATCCATTTTAGCAGGAATTTTTGAACAATTGTTAGCTAAGATTGTAGCAATTTTTATTTTGCCACAACAACAGCCCTTTTATTTATTCCACATCCACAGAAATCCCATATCCTAGAATGATAAAGCTATCTCAGGGTATGCTTTACCAGGGTTCATATATAGATAACATACTGAATAACACGTGGCCTGTATCACCATGGGAATATAACGTCAGGTAGAAAATAATAACATTGGTATTCTGAGGCTGTAAGGGGACAGAATCTAGTTAAGTAAGAAATGTCCTGAGTACCTTGTAAATATGCAGATCAATCTTTTTACCCCCACCTTGGGGAGTGAAAAATCCATTGAACATACCCTGCTTTTATTGACGAGTTTCAATGTTGTATTTATTTTTTATTATTATCAAGCCAATATATCTGCCCACACAGCATGACTTTTGTCATATGCATTTTGTTTACATGTGCTGTTCAGATACCTTCAAGTCTGTTTAAAATCATCGTCTAGAATAATACATGGGTATACCTTATGATTTTTGTCTTCAATGAGATATATAGCCTTCAATTCACATTTAAGAGAGAAGAATTGGAGCTAGGGCTATAGGTCAGTGATGGAGTGTTTGTTCAACATGCACACACACCAGGTTTGAGCTCTTGAGGGGGGAGAGATCAGGTTGAATGACTTTTCCCAAGATTTTTCATTTTATTTAGCCATGTAAATTTATGGTTCAAAACAGAAAAAAAAAAAAACACTTGTCAGACACTTGGATATTGGCACCCATTGAGCAAAACTTTAATGGACATGAGTCATGCTGAACATGCCCTACTATTATTCATGGAATCTTTGAAATGACCTGACTATTCTGCATTTAGCTCTATTACTTATCCACACCTGGTTGAAGTAATGATAAATATAAGGGGCTGGAAAGTTGACAAGATTCATAATGTTCTTATATCTTTAGTCTTTTGACAACCAAAAGCCATTTTAAATTATATCAAGTCAGTGTGTATATATGAAAAATGTACATGAAGGCCATTGTAAACAACCAACTTGGTGTAATGTGTCAAGGGCTTGCTCTGCTTGCTGGTCCAATATCTGTAAGTCCAATGTATTCATTTCTTATACCCTTGTGTCTACTTACCAACAAGCTACTGGAGAATCACATTAGAATGATTTGATGTTTAAGATTTTATTCTCTTTTAACAATCTATCCTTGTCCAATAAGAACTTGTAGGTGAGCAACTTAAATATCAGGACTGGGATTTTCAGCAATCTTATGCTTAGCTATTCCCACTTCTAATTTCTCAGCCACATTCACTGCAAGTGCCAAGGACACCTGTTCTGGTTTCTCTCCAAACAGCTTCCCTTTCAGCAATGTCACCACTTACTCCTGACTTCACTTCTGCCTTCTGCCATTGCCCTCACTTTGGGTCACTGCTGCGCTTGCTTTTACTTCCCATTTGGTGTTCTGTGGGCAATCTTCTCTGTGCCATCCTGATTTAACCAATCCCTTCAGCTTCTCTGGCTCCTTCTCTTAGGATCACCTCTCCAAAACAACTCAGATTAAAATCATATTTAAATTATATTTTAACATCCCAATATTTTTGCTCCTTGAGGACACTTGAGGGAGAGAAAGTGAATTCCATATTTGTTTCAATTGGATACTCATTATATATCTCACTTTAAGGGTAAAGATTTCATGGCTTAGAGAATGAAAGTTCCTCATATGTGTGGTAAGAGAAGACCCCACTGAAAAATATCAGTCTCTGATCTCATTCTCTTTTCCAGAATGTTTGTAAGTGCTCGTTTCCAAATCATTACTGAGCCAAAAAAAGCAACTCCCCCATATCTTAATTTCCTCTAATATATATATATACTCCATCACTGAGTATGTATATATTCTACATGTTTGTGCATACATTACCCCTCATTAATATCTCTCTCCCCAATATTAATAATAATATAATATTAATTTAAATAGTATATTATTATATAATCAATATTAATAATATTAATATTATAATAATAATGATGTTAAAATCTCTCTCCCCAACCCCAGCCACACACACACACACACACACACACACACACACACACACACACACACACACACACTGAAGCAAACAAAGCAATGTTTTTCAAC
Organism: Zapus hudsonius; assembly: GCA_004024765.1. NCBI lineage: Eukaryota > Metazoa > Chordata > Mammalia > Rodentia > Dipodidae > Zapus > Zapus hudsonius. The sequence goes on from PVHP010005700.1 coordinate 46,303, forward strand.
CCTGTTTCTGCTGATAGCATTTGATGGAGGATGAGTTTGTTTTGTGGAAGGGCTCATCTGCACACTAAAAGAGTTCAGCACTATTCTTGCTTTCTAACCACAAGATGCCAGGAACACCTATTTCCCTTATCTGACAGGGAAAAAAATGTCACTAAGCATTGCCAAATACCTCAAAGAGTGCAAAACTTCATCAGTTTTATCAAGTATTAATGCAAATACATACAACCTCTCACATGTTATGTGTATTCAAAGAACTATGCATAAAATGTAAAAACGACTTTTACTCTGGAAACTAGTTAAATTTTTATTTCTATCACTGAAGAGCAAAATATAAAATGACAGACAATTTATTTTCTCACGCCAATCCTTAAGTCATTGCATACCACACTTACCAAAGTCAAGGCACCTGGCATGTTGAACAGATTCTCAAAATTCTACCATGACGATGTGATCCATATTTCAATAGAATTTCATAGTTACAAATCGGTGGGAAATGGCCCTTCCCAAGGGTCACTGGTCACATTTGTAGTCATGGAGGAAAAAAATTCCATTTTTTTTCTAAGAAACCCAAGTTGTGAATTTTCAGTGTTTACCCTGTTATTCAAAATTCCTTAAAATTTCTTTGAAGAAAGTTAGTGTGCACAGTGAAGCTAGCCCAGAGAATATGTAGAACTCACACCCAAGGCATTACTGTCCTAGGGCAAATAATGAGAGGATGAGGGAGGCAGAGGCTGTGTCCAGGCTATAGTTTGTCTAATTACAGACTGCAGATAGCCACTGAGACCTGTATCTTCCAAATCCAAGTTCAAGACTCTTTCTCTTGAGTTATAAAATCATGTGAAATGAGATCCTGCCAAGCCTTCATCCTAACTCCCTAATCACTACCAAAAATGTGACAAAATAATTGAAATCAAAGAGCCTTCCTTTGCATTTTCCGTTGCCTAACTTGGGTTCCTGTTACAAAGTTCCATAGACTTGCAAGTTTATGGACAACAGACATTTGGGTCTCACAATTCTGGAGGCCAGAACCCAAAACAAAATTACCAGAATATATGTTCTGGTTCACAGATGGAGTTTCCTCTGTGTCCTCCCTGGTGAAATCAACTGCCAAGGGAGTGTTTATTTTTTGTTTATCTGTTGTTTTCTTTTTATATCTGTTTATAAAGGTTCTTATTTTATACATAAGAATTTTTATTTTTTGCCCAGTTATAAAGGAAACCAACAACTTTTGTGATTAGATTTAGGCCTGCTTCACAGGGAGAAATCCGGCCTGGTACTATAAATCTGATAATGCTTGTAGTTGGGGCATCATAGGCCCTGGTAAGAAAGCTACCAGTGTTGCTTGTCTAAATAAACATGTTGGACCCATGTTGGACAGCCTTCTAAATATCCATGTTTATGTCCATAGGTTAGAGCAGCTTTCCGCTTTAGTCAGAGAAGTTTACTTCTGCAGTGGGTTGTGCTTTACTATAGAGACTCAGAATGGGTCAAAGGGCTGAGGATAAGTGACTATTTAATGCTCAATCTTAAATAGGAGATCTATGTCGTCCTCTGAGGCTCAAAGAACATGCTGGAAGAGCAGATGGTGTGTCAGGGAACAATTCAAAAGAGGGAAGAAAGAATGTAGGAGCTGGAGAAAGGGGAGGAATGTGGTAGAATGCTGTCCTCCAGACAACAAGAGCAAAGAGTTCCCCTCATGAATTAATCAGCTTGTGAAGGCCATGCCTATTCTGCCTGAGTTTCGCCCTCTGCATTAGATTTCATCATATGAATTTTGGGGAGGCACAGACATTGAGTCCATAGCAGCCAGGATACCTAATGTTTTCAAAGTCTACAAACTTTTGTTCCTCCAAAAAGCCAATCCTGACTTTCATCACTTATTTTCCATTTCCAAAACCAGTATATAGAGACCCAGCTAACATATGAATTCTTATTTCATTTCTACTATGTTCTGATACATACTTGCACACTGACTTTACACACGAGTCCTCATTAAAGACTACAGTATGCTACATTAATCCTAAAAAAGTTCCTATTTGTGTATGTGTGTTTGTGTGTGTGCACGCACACAGTCTTTACAATGCTTACACAATAATTCAGAGCACACAAAACCACACACCCACATTAAGAAGATATGTTAACTACTATAGATGATATCAAAATAATAGTTAAGCAGCTTTTCAGAAATCCTCATGTGAAATTATTATGTACACAAGAATATAAACTTAAGAGACTTCATCATCCCAACCCCCCAAAAGCAGTTGGTGTGTCCTCAAGAGAAGGGGGAAATGTGTGAATCTAGGAGAGAGGCCGCACAGAGTTGTTGCTATGCTCCACCTTAAGCCCTCTCTAGTCAGAGCTTTACCCTGCCTCCCACAGAATGAAAATGGATATTCTGGTTGAATATTTTCTTAAAAACAAGTATGTACTTTTTTGCTAGTGATTTTTTTTATTCTGTGCCCCAATACCCTAGCAACAGTTAGGCTTATTTCTTCAGAGTGGGGGGATTGTGACAGTTTCAGGCAAGTTTACAGATTCCGGGCCTGACCTCCATCCCCTTGAGGTGTGAGGTGTCTCTAGCTAGAGCTCAAACCTAGATGCTAAGACTGATTGGTCAGGTATGGACCAACCAGCTGTCTCTCTGACTTACCTGGACAGGTCTTTAAAAGTCACTGAAATAAAGTCCAGCCCTCTCTTCCCTCCATATGACTTTCTAGAAGAAGGACTTCTAAATTTCCAGGCCTTAGGAAGGTAAGGCCTTCCTCACCCCAGCCTAATGGGAGGCTCAAGATTTTTCCCACATGAACCTTTTTCCTCATGATGGGATCCCTGTGTTATCTTTGCTTCTTCTGCTTGTTTAGCTGAACAGCATAGATTTTGCTAAAACCTCTCCCATGTACTCTATCCACACTGGTGGCTGGAGACCTCTGTAACTTCCCATTTTCCTTTAAATAAAGTCTCCCACTATACCTTATCCTCTGATGGCCTATAATTTTAATTCTTTAACTTTAAAGACTAGAATTTGGGTACTCCTTAGTTCTGAGGAGCATTGGAAGTAGCTGGGTACTCTTTAAATTCTAATCCCCAGCTCCACTGTTATAAAAATCTCATTGCCACTACACTTATTGAAATACTAATTGAAAATGCATTGTTTTCTTTCACCTTGGACCAAAATACTTGAAGCTGAAGTACATCATCATTCATGCCATAAGCTGATGAAATTAATTGCATTCACCATTCCTGGTGGATAAAAATAGAGTAGTGTCTGCCCTAAAGCTCTAATGCTCCTAAACTTATAAATGAACTTATGACAGACGTGTTTCATAAATTTTAGAAAATATGGAATTTTCACATGTCCTGATATCTGATTATGATAATCCAACAGAAGCTCTTAGCAGCTCAGCATATTTGTTATCTTTACAGATAACAATTTAGAAGTCAGAAGATATAAGCCCCCCAGAGAAACCTCACAGCAGTCACGTCTTTAGAATGGGTCCTGTGTGGAGTTTGCTCCTTGAACAACAGGCAGTAGGTGAGAAGTAGGCTCTGATGTTGGATCTCCATTGCCGCATACCTCCCCTCCCCTCCCTCCAGTAGCAGAGTGTGTGGATCACAGGGTCCTTCTTTTTTTTTGCCAGCAATAAGTTATGAGCTTGTAGGAAATCACTAAATCCCTTTATGCATTGCTTGGCTAATGGAGCTCATTACACCTGTCTTATAGATCTCACATAATTGTTGTAGGAAGTGCTTGTCGGTGATATTAGCAATAGAGTGCAGATTGCTCTTAATTAAATCCTACTTTGGTTCCCTATACTCGGAAATAAAACATTAAGCAAAAATATTTCCATGACTATAGAGACTAACTTCTCAAGCAAGAAACATGACCTTAGGAAAGCCAATGCCTAGGACAGGCAATGTCTTTGGGAATAATTATTTATAATTACTTAAAATTATTCATTCAAGGAGTAAATATATCTTTACTTTGGGTCAGGGATTGAGAAATACAGATAAGAAGCTCTGAAATAAATATTTATACAAGAAAAAGGCAAAGAAAATGATATAGTTACTGAGTAATAGTTTAGCCTATTAAAGAACTCATTCATCTTAACACCTAATATTTTATATACCAATGAAGATCTTTTTGTAATTAGCATCTAGCCATCTTTAATGAAATTTCTAAAAAAAGATCAGTGAATAATTTCTTTTTTATGCAAAATATTTATTCTTACTTACAACATATAAGCGATTAACTCACCAATATTTTGATCTGAGGCCAAGACCTTCCCTGTGGTCATGGGGGTCATGATTGGATTCCACTCAGTGAATAATTTCTAAATGACATAAAGGGCCATTGCTATGAAGTATCACAGCTGGAAATGTTGACACTAGATTTAACAGGCATTCCTTCTACAAGAATGAATGGATTCTTAGGAGCCTGAGCAAAAGGAATTACCCAAAGCAGCAGTGGGTAGTTGTAGAGTTCTCTAATCTTGAGCCAACTCAAAATCAATGCTAACTCTGATCTCAAATTTGTTCTACATATTCATGAAGCTGTTTTCCTTATCATGACTGGGTTTCATTCCTCCACCTTTGGGTTAGGTTTTTATCAAATATTCAGTGTCTGCTATATTCACACATCTCTGCATCTTTAGTTCTGATAGAAGAGAAATGATCAGATGAGCTGATTGGAGGCAGAATATAAGGATCCTGATTTTAACAAAATAATAGCATAGGCCCAACCTAACATGACCCAGACAAGGGAAAATCTTATTTCAACTATCCTGCTGATTTCCATAAGTGACTCTCCATGGCCCTGTAGAAAGAAAGAAAGAAGCTACCCTACTTCTAAAAAGGACATTTAGCTGGACACTTTGGCTCTATGTCAAGCTCCTGGGGAGATGACGAGGGAATCTCCTAGGTTTGCACACAGGCCAGCTGTTGCTCTTCTTTCCAGGAGGACTTACCATTCCTACTTCAGTAACTCAATTCTAACCACAATGCAAATGGACCAAAGCACAGAAACCCAAAAACATTCTTGTTAGGGAAGCTGGCCTCTGGGAACTATGGTTCAAAGCTATTTCCTAAAAAATACATAGGCATTCTCTAGTGTATCCAGTTTTCAGCACAATGACCACAAGCATGATTTTGTTACTCCAAAATCATAGCCCAACATGACAAGTGAATGTGAAGCCAGCCAGACACTATCCCACATAATATGTACATATGCTTGTGTGGATACACACACACACTCACACACACACACACACACACACTCCCCAAAGGGAGAGAAGGAAATAAATTGCATTATAAGAGCAGAAACCATAAAAGAGTTACTCTATGTAGTAAAGTACCTGGTATAAAACATTCTTTCCATTTTCTAACTCCAACATGTAAATACAGTTAAAATTTATGAATAAAAATTATGAATACATATAGATTACTGTGGTAGTTTGGATGGATGTCCCCCAATAGGTTCAGCATCTAATTATTGACAATAAATATACCTTTTAAAAATTGTCTCCAGCCTCCTGGCTGGAGGAGGTGTCACCTTGGCTGATCCTAGGCTCCAGTCATGTGGTAATTCTGGGGCAGATCTGGAGTTCCAGCTATAGATATGCAAGGAGAAGTCTGAGCTAAGCTCTTTGCTTGTGTGTTGGGGGGTTCTCTCTCTCTCTCTCTCTCTCTCTCTCTCTCTCTCTCTCTCTCTCTCTCTCTCTCTCCTTGGACCTGTGAAAAGGGGCAACCTCTTTCACCATTAAGAGACTTCCCCTGGATCTGCAGTGTCAGTAAATCCTTTCCTCTCATAACTATGCCTGGTTTGGGGGTTTAGCCCAGCAGCATGAGCTGACTACAATAATTACTTAAGTTACAAATTTTCTTATGTAAATCTGGGTCAAAATAGCTTTGCAAATGGTTTGTTATTGTTTTTATTGTTGATCTGGTACCTAAAAAATCTTCATATAATAATGACAAACAATGATATTGTATTTATCTTTCAATAGCTTGGAGGTCCCAGAAACTTAGGAAGACAGACAGAAATATTTAAGAACAACTTAATAAAAATTTTGGACTATTCATTCTAATGATTTTATGTGTATATCTTTTCACTGATATATGTTCATAACCAGTGCTATTAATAGTTTCTCACTGGAAAGAAATATGGATTGATTGGAGTAAGGTTACAGTTTTGTGCTATCCTGTAAGTCGGAATGTTGCAAGCCTAGGGCTTTGGCAAGTACTTCACCTATTATGAGTTCATGCAAATGTTAATCAAGTGAAGAATTGTGAGATCTGTGTTCATTTTTTTTTAAAAATGGTAATCTAATGTAGTACATGCTACCTCCTTTTGTCTTTGCACATTATAATTTAAATTTAACAAAATTGAATATCAATTCCTCAATGGCATTAGCCATAATTGAAGTGTTCACCAGTTCCATGTGGCTAGTGACTGTCATGTTGGACATCACAGGGCATTTCCATCATGGTGAAAGCTCTGTGCGGTAGCATTAGTGCAAACAGAATTTTCTCTCACTTTTATGGTCCGCAAAACCACCACAGCTGCTATTTGACATCACTTGCTACACTCTCCTTAGCAAAGTTCCATTGCTTATAATTCATATATTTTTAAAACCTGCCATTTTAGGATAAGAAAAAGAATGCATCAATGTGAGACATCCAGATTCAGTGAGTGAGGCAGGCATAGTGTTTGCATGCCTGTAATCTCAGCACTCAGGAGTGTGAGGAAGATCATGACTTCAAGTCCAACCCAGGTTATATAGTACATACCAAGCGAGCCAGAATTACATAAGAAGACCTTGTATTAAAGAGAGAGAGAGAGATTGAGAGAGGGAGGGAGGGAGAGAGAGAATTAGAGAGGAGTGAGAGAGAGAATCTACTCAGTGAGTTTCTTCTCTGGGCTGTCATTCCACCCACCAGGTCTTGAACTTCTCCACCAAACACCCTCATTCATTCTTAAATGACTTACTGATCTTTTGTTATGTTTGGTGTTTCCTTGCCTGCTTCCTTTTATATCTAGTGTTTCTGAAAGCCAGAAGCTAAGATTCAAATCTCAAAGTTTTACTATACATTACAGAATGTATGAGATAGGGTTGACTGCTGGAACTCCTCCCTTATAATTTAAATAATTTCCTTTGACAAGCATGCCTGCTGCTGAAATCCTTTATTGTATTTCACATGATTGTCACTGCTGGGAAGAATCGGGTTCCTTCTTCCCTAGTTCAGCACCACCAGACAGATAATGTATTAAATCTAAACACCATTTTTCACTGCCTGCAGACCATCTCCTTTTACCTTTCAATGTAAGGTCATATATACGATTCAAAACCTTTTCTATGATTTGCTCTGATTATTACCTTTCAAAGCTATACATTGCCAAGTGTTGAGCAAACATCCTTTTCTATTTGTTGGTGCTTTTATATATTACTTGCATTCACTGAATCAGTGAGAAGAATTATCCTTGCAAAGAATGGTTAATGTAATGAGATGCTCTGACTAGAAGGAGGAATTGAGTAGATCATTAATTTATAACATCAGGTTTGTCCTTCTGATTAGTTCCAATCATCACTCAAGGACTCTTGCTGGGCTTGGAGATTTTTCTTTCCAAATTTTTGTATACTTTACTATTTCAATAATATGAATAATAATGTGTATGCATGTGTGTATACTTTAGTTTTCATTCATGATTTTGAATATAGAACAACATACCCTTTAGCCAATGTTTTCCTGCACATCCTTCATTTTTTCCATCCACGAGAGATGATTAAATAATGGTGTTCTGTGTATTATCATTCCTAAAATGTCTATTGTTATAAAAAAAAAAACAGCAGCACATTCATCTGAACCTATTATGGGCTGACAGTAAGTATACCAGCGGATACGGTGGTTGTGAGCAGGGCTTGTTTTTAACATGTGACCAGGGGCTCTTTAAGGGAAGGTGTTTACTTCTCTGATCTGTGAGTAACATGTAAGAGAGGAACATTTCAATTAAGTTCCTTGGATTCTCGGCACAGATCTGAGTGATAATTACATGCTTTATTTAGACATATACAAAGCAAGATTCTTCTTTTTCGGTTGTGATTTTCATTGCTGTTTCGATCAAGATGACTGACAAATGTAGTGCAGTCTCTTCTACGGAATAATCTTCGAGTCATTTGTACAAACTTATTTTGGGAATGCATATCTTTCAATACTGGAAGAAATATTATTTTTAACTGATGGCTTTAGAAATGGCTACAAATACCACTGAGGATAGGTTTATATGAATTTTACCAAGAAGCACTGCACTGTACACATACCTGGAGAAGTGTACATACACACATGTGTGGGTGTGCACACACTTGCACACACCTTGCACAGGATTCTTCCTTGTAGCAGATGACTATCTCTTTGTCCATAAATCTAGAATGGACCCGTCATCTCCAGGTCCACTTTACTGTGATCTATTCTATGCTAGTTTCTTTGTAGATGAGGGACGCAAAGGTCTCTCGGGGGCTGGAGAGCTGGCTTGGTGGTTAGGGCATTTGCATCCAAAGCCTAAGGTCCAGGTTTCAGTTCCCCAGTACCCATGTAAGCCAGATGCACAAAGTGGCACATGCATCTGAAGTTTGTTTGCAGTGGCTAGAGGCTCTGGCACACACATTCTCTCTCTCTCTCTCTCTCTCTCTCTCTCTCTCTCTCTCTCTCTCTCTCTCTCTCGCATGTGCGCATGCTCTCGCTCTCTCTCCCTCTCTTTCTTTCTCTTTCTCTGTATCTCTCTGCTTACAAATAAATAAATAAATAAAATGTTTTTAAAAGGTCTTCAAATTCTCTTTGTTTCAACTCTTTTTCATCCATTAACATATCCCAGATTAAAAATGGCCAGCTTTTCTAAATCATTTATTAGCAAAGACAAGTTACATACCCTTTCTTTCTGAGTCCTGATGTGGTAATCTTTAAAGTGGAAATAAAATGGAACTTACAGGTATGTAGTGTTATGATGTATAATGCTTCACTTGCAAGGACAAAGGTTCAATTCTAAACAACACACACAATGGATATGGGTCCATTTATATATTTTATATATATTTACACACATATGCATGTGTGTCTTTCATTGTGAGTAAAATGCAATATGTGCAATGATTCAGAATTTAAAATGCAAATAATTGTTGCTATTTTATTATTATCTACAAATCATCTCATCCTAAAAGAAAGGGTGCTTATTTGATGATTTTTGTAGCTTCCCGGTTCTTCTAATTTTCCTTAACCTCTAACTGTGCTGTGTGTGTCTGTGTTGCTGATTATCGAAAGGTGATTAAGCCAAATTCTACCTCTCAAAATCATAAGTTCAAGTCATGGCTCCAAAGCTTACTGGATCTGACTGTATTTACTGAAGAACAAACACAACATATTAGCACATTGATGATAGATGTGTGTCTGTTCTTCACATGACATTCAAAGCAGGGCCTCCCATTGGCAATAACTGAGGGACTCTGGTCTCTTCCACTTTTTGGTTTTACCATTTTCCACTTGTGGCTTCCAGGTTACCACACTCAGCTGTACCTATACAACAGAGCAGGAAACGAGTCCAGGGTGTCTCTTGGGTCCAGGTTTGTTAAAGATATCTGCTCACTTTGCCTACATCCCATGAACAGGGAGTGAGTCTTATTAGCCCACTTAGCTAGAGGTTCTCAGAAAGCAGAAGAGAGCAGGCTGGTGATGTGGAAACATCTGGAAAAATTGAAATAGTCGATATTGCCCTAAAGAGACATGACCCCATGAGACGATTAAACATATGTAAAACAATTCGTACAACAGGCAACATGAGGCAGTATTTATATTTAGTATTGTTTAAAATAAACTTCAAATTCCAAGTGTCCTATGGTTTCTATAGCAGAGTGGAAACTTCTCCCAGCATGACTTTGGGTGATTTCCTTCTCTGACTTTCCTCATCCATAAAATAGAGAAGAACAAGAGCATGCCTCTCAAAAAGTCATGGGAATTAAATGAGTAAAGCTCTCAAGTTGTGTTTGCGAGCGTAATTACAGCACTTGATGTACCGGCTGTGGAGAGCCTTCTCTCTCATCAGCTGAGAGATTTCTTTCTGGAGCCTTCTCTTCTGCTGGAGTTAAGTGAGGGATGGGAGTTAAGAAATGCAATTTTAGAGTGAGACCCGCATTTGACACCTGCTTCTGTGTATCAGTTGAAATACAATACAATTATCCATTCTCTCATCTCTAAGAGATGAAATAATTTCGACTGGGTTGTTTTAAACATTAAAGAAGATGGTACACATAATGTGGTCAACAGAGTGCTTAACTATTACTTCACATCTGAAATAATGGCCTCTTAATAGATCTCAAATCACCATGCTACTAACAAATATATTCCCCACTAGTAATTTGAGGATAGAAACCATATTGCTATTTTGGTGAATGTCTCTTCAGCTTCTCTCAGTTTAGTGACACTGACAGTTTTGAATCTATACAAGGCTCTGTGTTTGCCACAGGGCTGTATTTTTTTTCTAAAACTTGCCTTCATTTTCCAAATTAATAGTCCATAAAGGTTGCCCAAGACAGCTCTTAATTATTTCTGTCACATATGACCTGGAAAGCAACCTGAATATCTGGGCCATTCCCTTATCTTCCAATGGGATCTATAGGGCAATGCTCTTCTAAGGAATCTGGGAAGGTTTTTCATGATTCGAGTAGGAAGATGGGAGAACAGAGCAAGTGTCGTGATCGTGATAGAGAACAATAAGTCCAGAGCAAGATAGTAACAAACTCAAAGAAGAAGCTGAGCAGAAAAGATCAGCATGCATTCCCAGGTACGGAACTCATTGGCTCTCGGGCAATGTTTAGCAGCTCTCTGGAAGATATTTCTTTGGGATGGGAGTGGGAATCATGATCTGTCTTCTGAAAATGGAGCCAAACTCCTTCCATGTAACCCTGTCGGAAGCTGAAGGACATCCTCCATTGTCTAGCTCTAATGATCCCATCAAGAGCCTCTTAGAGTCAAGAAGGAGTTGTTTTTCAATAAGCAATCCATTATGCCATAAGCACATACGTCTCTGATTAGTTGAAGATGAGCAACTTAGCCATTCAGAAAGTCTCAGAAGAATATTCATAATTTGGTTGTAAATGGCAACTCTTTTATAATCTAAAATCACTATGCATAGTGCATCCTAACCGTGTTGGTTCTAGCTACAATTACCTGATTCCATGCATTTGAAACAAGTGTGTTCCACCATATAATTATACTAATAAGTAATTATTAGACCAGGGAGCTGAGTTTTCAGTTTCATGCTTATGATTTTTATTTTGTTACTAGATGACTGTTTGAATTGTGGGGTTGATTATTTAAGATATTATATTAAAATCTCTACTCGGTGCATTCTCCCAGAATTAATAAGTAGCTTTTCACAGACATACAGAGTTCAAGTTGAAATTTTTCCTAACAGTGAACCGGATGTACTATGCATGACTTGACTGCCAAGTATATAAGGTGTATATACCTTCCCTTGCTTAGAGTGGTGTGAGACCTTGTCCTATAGGAAGAAAAAGGAAACAATCTTCAGAACACATAGGAGTAAGCAATTTAAAATAAGACTGCAAGTTGAATATTCCATTACCCTTTCTAGGATGGAAAATAAGCATTTCTAATAAAAAAAGAAAGAGAAGAACTTTCTAGAATGAGTCAGAATACAAATCATGCCTTTGGATTCAAGAAAGCAGTGTGTGCCATTTACAGTTGAATTAATGTCCTAGTAATGTTAATACATTTGAAAAAAAACATAAGCTATTGACAACAAATATATTACAGATGAACAAATGTGATATCTGCTGTATGACAAGAAAAGAGTAAAATAAACTTATACTGTGTTGCTAAGAACATGGCATTGAAGTATGGTGTGATATTTTGAGAGGGAGTAGATTGATAGTGTGATGACTGGCCTGCCATTATCTGAACTTCCAGCCCAATTCATCTCTCTAACTCAGGTCCACTGACTCAATTTAATCTGTAAACTTTAGTCTAGGCTGAAAAGGTATGTTCATCATTCTGTAAACTTTAGTCTAGGCTGAAAAGGTATGTTCATCATTCTCTAAGTACACAAGGGCCGACTTTTCCACCTTCTGATATTGAAACTCATAAGGACTGATCATGTGGGCATAATTACATATGAAACCTCAAACTATAAGATACAAACCGATTTGAATATTAGTTCCTTTACTCATCCACATTGTTGATTTCAAGACTAAATCTGATGTAATAAAACCTAACAAAGTTGCAGAGTGCAGTAAGAAGGTATTGTGAGTTCCTATATATCCCGCTAAGGCTGGTATATAGTGAAAGATTCCATGTTATTCTTTGTCCCAGACAAGAAAAGAACTCTCCTAATGTATTGACTCTGTGGAGACATAAGAATTCAAGGCACAGACTCTCTTCCTTTGAGATGCTCTCATTCTAGAAGTTAAAATGTCTGCAATCTCTGACAGAAGTCCTAAACATGTGTCCAAGCAAGGCACCTGAAATATCCCTTTTTCTGTATCCGGCTTCATTTATTAATTCAGGCCCATTTCATATCCCTTGCATCTCCTGGCTCAGTGTCTTGAAAGAGGTGTGTGACAACAGGGCCCTGGAATTTGATTTCTGTTTTCTTGAGTCAGCTTGACTCAAAATCAAGGCTGAGAAGCTTTGCTTTTACTGAGTGTGGCTCAAAAAGAGACAACCTCACCAGGTCCTCTTTCCCATGACTAAGTTTCAGAGAGCAAAGTTTACAAAATATACATCAAATAGATTTCTTCATAAATTTAAAATGCACAATTAGGACTAAATACTATAAATGAATTATTACCATGAATAATAGCATTCCACCAGTGAGTATAGAAGCATATAGGAACTTGATATGATACAGGCTTAAGGTAGTCCGTTTTAGAAAGCAAGACAGTAGGAGATGGGAGACCTTCATGGCCAGTTGAGCTCCCCATCGATCACTGTGTACTGTTACAAATCAAGCAGTAACAGGGAGTTTATATATATATATGGTCATTTTGAGGATGTTTGTAAGAACTTGCAGTCCGTGTAAGGAGGACTTCAGATTTTCTCATCATGAAGTTTTGTCCAATGTAGAAGATAAGACCAATCTTTAAAAAAAAAAAAAAAGATCATCTTCTCTTCTTTCCCTGTCATCCATTACCTTGAAATTTACTCTTTTCATCTGCTATTGCCATTCAGTGTTCTTGACTCTAGAAAATAAACACGGCTCCTGTCCCTGAGGTCCCTGTGTCCCTGGGGTCCCTGTGTCCCTGAGGTACAAGCTTGCCCCACCTTTTGCATATCACCTGCATCTCTGATTATTCACTTATTAAAGGAGCACTTGTGTAATGGAGGAGCCTGGGCCTGGGGGAGACAATCAACAGCTTTCAATTCGGCCAATTTTCCACTTAGTGAGAAGGACCCCTTGTCTGGAACTTGGGATTCAGGGCGATAATTACCAGATCCATACTCTTGGGCTCCTGAGACAAGATGCACTATGGGAGCAATTGACGTGGAGGCTACTAAAAATAGAATCTAGGTAATCCAAAATTGTGTTTGATTTCACAAACACTGATCTCACTCTCCGATGGAGATTGTGTTTGTATTTTTCAGGATGCAGCGAGAGAGCTGGGGCTCATCTAACCCTACCAACTGACCGTATGTGTATGCCGATAGCTGAGATTCTGGCAAGAGAGGAGCCACCTCAGTCATACCATGGAGGATCCATATGGAACCCCGCAGAGAATGAACAAGGGGCCCACAGCCACAGCCATTCAATCAACACAGGATTAGCCAGTGAAACAGAAGCCAACAATTTTCGACACAAAGACCCCTAAGCTCACAACCTTAAAGCAACCTTAATACTCATCCACCACGACTCAGGGAACTGAGCAGAAGAGGGGCGGAAAGATTGTGAGAGCCGTGGTGGGGGAGACTATCCAGAGGTACGGCCAGGAGAACCTGGCTGAATACTAGGCTATCCATGGTCCCCTGTCACAAGGACTGATCCAGACGACCCATGGAGGAGGTTATCCAGCGGAATGGGGAGGGGAATTGGGGATAACAACTCATTGTTTGTTAAATGTTGTAATTCATTATGGACAATAAAAAATTAAAAAAAAAACAATATTTCATGAAAATTTATTTACCTATGGATATTTAAAAAATATTTATTTGAAGCCATGTGTAATGGGGTACACCTTGAGTCCTTGATACTCAGGAGACAGAGGTAGGAGGATGACTTGAGAACACGTTCAAGACTAGTCTGGGAAACACAGAAAGACTTCCACCTCAAAAAGATAAAATAATATATTGTTTGTATGAACAACTCATTTTTTCTTGAGTCCCAAAGCCTTGGAAATGATCTCAGTCTACACTTTAATGCTCCACCTGATCATGATTGGCTGGCCGCTTTCCAGAAATAGTCTTAGCCAATCAGAAGCAAAGACAAGACAGGTTTCTTTCCTTTGTTGGCTACTTTTTGCATATAATTATATACATATGATTTTTTGTATGTGAATGCATGTGCTGTGTGAATGCATATGTGTGTTGTGTGGGCATACACATGTGCATGTGTGTTTGGATGCATATGGAGGCCAGAGATTAATGTCAGGTGACTTCCTCAACTGCTCTCCCTGTCATTCACTTGACACCAGCGTTCATGGTTGGCCACTGTAAGAAGCCAGGGAGATTGTTTCCAGAGCACTAGGATTACAGCCAGGCCCCTGTGCCTGCCCAGAGATCCGAAATCTGATCCTCACACCTTCATGCAAGCTCTTTATCCACTGAGCCACGTTCCCAGCCCCCACATGTATTTGCTGTGAACATTTCTGTTATGGCCTGAGGGACTGTCATGGTTTGATCCAGGTGTCCCCCACAAACAAATGAATGTGTTCTGGGTAATTGATCCTCAGCTGATTGCAGCTTGGATTTTACAAACTAAATGGAGCTGTGTTGTTGGGGGTGGGCTTATGGGGGTTATAAACCAGCTTCCCCTTGCCAGAGTTTGGCACACCTTCCTGTTGCTGTTTCCAGTGCTGTGGCAGAGGTGATGTCCAGCCCTCTGCTCATGGCATCGTTTTCCCTGCCAGGATGGAGTCTCCCCTAGAGTCAGTAAGCCAAATAAACCCATTCCCCCATAAGCTGCTTTTGCTTGGGTTCTTTCTGCGCAGCAACTAGAAAGCTGAGAAGTGAGAGTACAAGGATTCCAGTATGAACTATGTCTCTGGATAGCATGCACTTATCTTTATGAAACTGAAAAAAACTCTCAATTCATTTTATTTTTTAAGTATGATGTACAGTGTTGTTTAAAATATTTTTAACATAAGGAGTAAGTATTCATGGAAAAGTTATGCTGAGATGTAAGAACTTTCCTTTGATTTTGAAATCATATGGGTACATAAGTAGTTGCCGCATAGAGATTAGTATGTTGTCATTTTTATTAATTCTCACATTAAAACTAAACTCATCTTTCCTGAGATTCAAGACTTCTCTTGAGCTATTGCTGTAATCCTCAGGTGATTGCTGAGTCTGATGTGAAATGGGGGTCATGACCTTCATTGCCATCAGTAGCCTCAGTCACTGTAAGATACACATGTGGACGAGGTGTAGGTTGATAAACAGAAATGAGTTGTTTGGCTCAGCAGTGGGAATGCCAGGAAGATGCCACCAGCTCAATGTAAAGGGTTAAACATGTTCAGTTCCAGTCAAGCACTTGGCTGTGAGTATGATCACCAAGTATCCAGGTTTATTGAGAGAAGCTAGAAATCCATCATTTTATGTGAAATCTCATGAGTTCTAAAATGTGGGTGTTCTGTCTAGGTGTAGTATCAAACATTGCAACATTTAAAAAAAAAAGGTTAATTATTGAGGCCATGATAGAAGGTCCAACCCTGGAATCCTGGAATAGAGGATGCTAATTTGTGATATGAACATAGAAAAGATGAAAGCTACCCTTATTGATAAGATTATTTTAATGTTTATTTATTTATTTGCAAACAGAGAGAGAGAGAGAGAGACAGACAGACAGACAGACAGACAGACAGACAGACAGAGAATGGGCATGCCAGGACCTCTAGCATCTGCAAATGAATTCCAGATTTGGGGCCACTTTGTGCATCTGCATCTGGGTACTGAGAAATTGAACCTGGATTGTTGGGATTTGCAGGCAAGTGCTTTAACTGTTGAGCCATCTCTCCAGTCCCAATAAGATTATTTTTATAAAACCTCATTTCCAAGAGTGTCTGTCCCAGACTGAGCTGGCAGAACAGAAGCTATGGGGGGGGGGCGCATCTGCACTTGTCATCAGCTTCACTTGGCTATTGGACAGAAGCAGTCGCCCTAGACTTGAGCTATGGCTTCCACAGAGCTCCTGTCTACTTGTCTTCAGAACAGTTTAAGTCCAACCTGTTGCCCATTCATAGTCTCAAAATATTTTGACATAAAATGCACATGAAATTCAATTTTATAAATATGATTGCACTGTCCATCAGTTAAACAAAACAATTAAATGCCAAAACTGTTAAAATATATACCTAAGAGCTATCTTCTTGACACAACACGGCCATTACGGTAATTATCTCACATCTACTGTGGTTTCTGGCACAAGATTTAGACCATCAAATTTACATCATGGGTGGGAAGGGCTCAGAGGCCCCAGGTCTCCCAGAGGGGTTACTGGAAATTGTTGATTTCTAAGGGAGAAAGAATCAAGCTCTTCACTGATATGCCCACTGTTCCTGCATGAAACCATATTTAACTTAGTGGGCCATAAATCTATATACACATATGAAAATATAAAAGAAATTAGTTGGGAAGAAGAAGGGTTTAGTGGGAGGTAAAAGTAGGTTGTGAGGGTGGATATGATTGCAATACATCATATACATGGGTGAAGTTGTCAAATGAAAAGCAAATGAAGAAAAATGAGAAAAATAGTCGTATCCAATTACCTTGACAATGTGCAGAATACACTCGGGGCAAACGTACCCTGAAGGCATCTTTGGAGAACGTCTTAGGAGACCAAAGGGGCAAAATTGAATGAAAATGTCTTTCCAGCCACAGCAACACGAGAATACAAAAGTGGCTAAATGAAGCTGAGCAAACATTGCTTTTACTTTAATTATAATAAGCTATTTATTTTTTATATGTCATATACTTCAAACCACCTGAAAAATGGCACGTTGCCAAGTTTTACTAATATTCTAATTGATCACACTGTTGTCCAGATTTAGATTCAAAAGAAAATTTAAAAAAATCATCAAAATTGAATCATTTTACCATCTTTTAATGTGGGACTCATTATGAAAGAGTGTGAATTTAAAAAGGAAATGGAAGGAGGTTGAATTCCATTTAATTTAGCAAATATTCATTTCATCACCATAAGTATAGGGAGGTACTCAATTTATTAAAATGGAATAAGAATCTTTGCATTAGAGTAGCTAATAGAAAAGCAGTCTAGATTTCTTTTTGAAATTGAATAAATTACAAAAAGTAAAATATTAGTATTTAAGGGTCATAGATTAGTAACAATCTACATTCATTTAGTAGGATAGCAGGGAAACGATAGTCTCTGAGGCAATCCAGTATGAGGACTGACCAGAAAAGATGATTTTTACGATGTTAATTTTTTTTGTTTAATTTCAACGTGTT
>PVHP010005701.1:0-64019 GCA_004024765.1 Zapus hudsonius
TCTTCGGTTTTGTGGATGTAGGGGAAGGGGATAAAAGCAGTCTTTGATGTCTATAGCAAGGAGGGACTTGTCAGGAGGAATGGCTGTGGTAAGGGGCAGTCCCCTTTGTGGGACTCCCCAAATTAATATAGTTTCATTAATGACCCTTAGATCTTGTAATAATATCAATCCTCCTGATGCTTTTTGTATTACAAACACAGGAGTATTCCATGAACTCTGTGAAGGGCAAGTATGATTAAGGTGGAGTTGCTCGGTCACTAACTGATTTAGGATTTTTAATTTCTCCCTTGACAGAGGCCACTGTTCAACCCAGGCTGGTTCATCAGAGATTCATTCTAGGCAGGTAATAGCATACCTGACAGTGGCCCTTAGGACTGAAGGTGACATAGGTCATGGTATCTTTCATAATCCTTTATCTCTATGCATTCTTCCTCTATATTACTAGTGATCACAACAGCAAGAGCTTCAAGGGTATCTCTTCCTAGTAGATTGGTTGTAATGTTTGCCACTAATGGCTTGATGAGGCATGTGGTTCTGTTGGGGTTCCTCCATTTAAAGACTTCTTTATCTTTAGTTATATAAGCTTGGGATGGACCTCCTACCCTCATTAGATGTGGCCCTAGGATGAGTTCCCAATCTTGTGGAATTTCAGATTGTCTTAATATAGTCTTGTCTGCACCTGTATCTATTAGGCATTTGAAAAAAATTCCTCCAATTTCTAGAAGTAATTTGGGGTGGGTTCCTTCAAGTACACTCATGACCCATTGTACATTGTGGGCCTTCCCTCTTATTGGTGGGGCTGAGCGATGCCCCTTTTTAAGTTTAAGGGCATTAATGGTTTGCCATCCTTATCATACTTAGTGTGACAGTCTCTTTTCCAGTGAAACCCTTTATGGCATTGTGGGCAAATAGTCTGGGGCTGAGGGGTTTGATCAGGAGAGATTTGATCATCTGAGATAGAGGTATCTTTTATTATTGGGCACTATTTTTTCCAGTGTCCTTACTCACCACAGGTGAAACATTTTCCTTGGACTTATAAGGCTATAGCAAATCCTTTGCCAGAGAGGCTGCTTTGTGGGAAGTGGTTCCAATGTCCTGGGTTAAAACTATCCATTTATAATAATGTTTGTTTTTGAACCCTTGGCAAGCTAATCTACAGTCTGGTGTAATACCATACCATAATATAGTTTTAATAAGTATATCTCTGGTGGCTGGGTCAGGAATTTTTCTTCCTAAGCTAGTTTTAGTTCTTAGGATGAAATCAGAAAGAGGTTCTTCTGGGTTTTGCTGCAGGAATACCAAGGAGGAAGGATTGTCTTGGGAGTCAGAGGAGGGCATAATTCTATCCCAGGACTGAAGGGCACAAAGGCAAACCTGCTCACAATAACCTACAGGTTGTTGGGCTTGTTGTATGCCTGTGGAAAAATTATCCTGTCCAAGAGCTCATCAAAACCCCAGGGGATATTCTGGTGACTTGGTTGCTTCTAATTTGCTGAAGGCATTCATCCCTATAAAGTGCCTTCCACTGAAGGAAAAGGGGTTAGGGAGGGAGGACCTGCAAATATCTCACCAGTCCTATGGAGTATTAAAAGGACCTCACAGACTCTGGAGGAGGGGTTTAGTCCAAGGGGCATGGCTGCCATCCTCTCAGACTGCATGTCTCAATTCTTTTAAGTCATTGGCCTGGTACAGGTACCAATAAGAATGCTGGGCTCTTATGGGTTGAATGTTAATGGGAAAGGTGGAATCAGGTGGTATCTCCATAGCCCAACTGGTGTCCTATAATTTTCATAACTGTTGCAAAATCTTGGTGGCTGAGAGGGGGTGGGGACATGATTGATTTTTGGTTCCTCGGTACCCTTAGGGATAGATGGCAGCAAAGGCGGGGATTCTTGTGGCAAAAGTGGGTAGATAGAGGCAAGCACTGGAGAGTTGCTGTCCTCACCCTCATCTGGAAGGCTGAAGGGTGTGTCTGAGGGGCAAGGCTGCAGCTGTGGTGGGGTCTGGGACAGGAGAATCGGGACTGTAAGCTTTTGGCAGATCTCCTCAATGGCCATTTTTAGGAAGATAAGGTCTGTCATTAGATGATCAGAGCTTTTCTTATCAGAATTAGTGTTACTTTGTAATTTAGGATCAGTCTCCATTTCAGGAGGAATGGGAAAAAGGGAAGAGAAGGGTGTGTTCCTTCCTAATTTTTTTTGTTTGTTTTCAGCTAAATAAGCTATGTGAGTTCATACCTAGGTGTAATAGGGGTCAGTAGAAGTCATCCAGGGGGATATGTGGAAGACTTTCTCCCAGAAGGAAGTAACCTCCATCTTGGAGAACTTAAGTCCTCATGACTTTATAAGTGTCCTTAACTGGAACTGGGATTGATGGCATAATCTGTGGGGACCAAGAACTGGGACTCCTAGGGGAAATTCCCACTACCAGAGAGCTACTGAGAGGCTGTACCCATTAGGAGCTAGCCAAAATAGCACTGTTGTCTCATTTAACCTATATTGATCTCACTCTCCAATGTTGATTCTGTTTGTATTTTTCAGAAAGTAGTCAGAGAGCTGGGGGCAACTCAATTTCACCAACAAGACATTGGATGATGGCTTCTTGGCAGGAGACAAACCACACCTAGACTTCACACAGGGCCCACAGAAAACCTACAAGAAAGTGATGAGACAAACAGTAGAACTATCACCACAGCAAGTCTGATAACCCATGAAAGGTCAATGGAGACAGACACCAATGATACCCCACACAACCCAGGGCAAAGATCCAGAGATACTTAAGATCTCAATGACAAAGCAAACTCAAAACTCACCCACTACAACTCAGGGAACTGAGCAGAAGAGGGGGCAGATAAAATGTAAGAGCCATGGTGAGGGAGAATATCCAGACACATTGCCACCCTCAGCAACAATACACAAGGAGGAAGGGAAAAAAAAAAGAGAACAAAAAACTGGCTACCTTTGGTGCAGTTCACAGGAAGGACACCAGTGGGTAGGGGACAGAGAGGAGGGAAATTGGGATTCCTTCATAAGACTTGCTCATACAATATATGTACTTATTCATATAAATATATTAAAAAATAAAAATAAAATGTAAATAAATCAAAATTAAAGAGAGAGAGGGAGAGAGAGACAGAGACAGAGAGAGACAGAGAGAGAGAGAGAAAATGGGAGTGTCAGAACCTCCTGTAACTGGCAATTCCAAACACATGGACTACTTTGTGCATCTGGATTTGCATAAGTAACAGAGAATTGAACTTGGGCCAATAGGCTTTACAGGCAATTGCCTTTAATGACTCAGCCATCTCTCCAACTCTTTTCATATTTTTGAATAGAAATAATAATTTTTCAGGATGGCAAAACAATTTGTTAAATAGAACATCGCATATTCTCCCTCATATGTAGTACTTAACCAGGATAACCGTTTTCTTTATGCAGACTAGAAGAAAGAAGTGTGATGTTATGAATGTGGGGTAAGGGATGGGGGGAGGGGAATGGCTTAAGCATGAGGGTAAACCATATTAGGTTCAAAAACATAAAATCCTCACGAGCATACTGTAACCTATTGAGAAAGTAGTGAGCGTCGCCTGGCAAGAGGGGCCATGAGTAGTAGGGGAGAGAGTCTAAGCCTGTGAATAATTAGACCAGCCTGACAACCCCTGGTTCCAACCACTGGTTCCTTCCCTCACTGAGCTGTTGACCAAAGCGACTCATGAGAATCCAACAACAAGACAGAATTCTGTCAAAGCTCTTGAGTGCTCTCCCCAGGCCTGAGGCAAAACCCTGTTACTGAAGAAACCACAGACTGCATCAATCAGCATCGAGAAACCCTTCAACATCCGGAATGGTATCCAGCCCCCAGAAGGCAGTTAGTGTAGTGCTGGAAGGCACTGCACAGGCTGCCAGGGGAAAATGATCTACGACAGCTGGAGTAAACAGAGACCACTGACCGGAAACACAATCGGTGGTTATGAGTAGGCTGACCACACCTCCTAGTGGGAGTGAGCAGCGAACCAAGAAAGGAGCACTTGTATAATGGAGGAGCCTGGGTCTGGGGGAGATAATCAACAGCTTTCAATTCGGCCAATTTTCCACTTAGTGAGGGGGTCCCCTTGTCTGGAACTTGGGATTCAGGGCGATAGGCACCGGATCCCGTACTCTTAGGCTCCCAAGACAAGAGGCACTATGGGACCAATTGACAGGGAGGCTACTAAAAATCAAATCCTGGTAATCCAAAATTGTATGTATTTGTTAACCTACACTGATCTCACTCTCTGATGGAGAATGTGTTTGTATCTTTCAGGATGCAGCGAGAGAGCTGGGGCTCGTCTAACCCTACCAACCAACAGTAGGCCAATACCTGAGATTCTGGCAAGAGAGGGGCCACCACAGTCATACCATGGAGGATCCAAATGGAACTCAGCAGAAAAAGACCAGATGAACAAGGGGCCCACAGCCACAGCCATTAAATCAACACAGGATTAGCCAGTGGAACAGAAACCAACGATTTTCGACACAAAGACCCCTAAGCTCACAACCTTAAAGCAGCCTTAATACTCGTCCACCACAACTCAGGGAACTGAGCGGAAGAGGGGGCAGAAAGATTGTAAGAGCCGTGGTGGGGGAGATTATCCAGAGGCATGGCCAGGAGAACCTGGCTGAATACTAGGCTATCCATGGTCCCCTGTCACAAGGACTGATCCAGACGACCCATGGAGGAGGTTATCCAGCGGAGTGGGGAGGGGAATCAGGGATAACAACTCATTGTTTCCCCACTAAATGTTGTAACTCATTATGGAAAATAAAAAAAAAGATTAGTAATTAAAAAAATGTTTAGGAGACAAAGAACTATAATTAATCACTTTTTTCACATTGGGAATAAACCTTACTTAATTGTGTCAAAAAAAAAAAAACAATTTGTTAAAAGTACTCAAACACCATGATTTTACTCATACAGGCACAGGAAATGGCCTGAAATCATGGTTGGCTTTTATAAGGAAAGAAAGAAGAGAGGGAGAGAGAAAGGAAAGAAAGGTAGCAGGGAAGGAACTGAAAAATACAAATTCTGTTTTTTTTAAGCCAATGTGAAGGCAAACCAAAATAATTTCATAGAAAATCAAATGTGAAACAAATGTGCTAACTTGAGTTAATCCATAAATATAGTTGATTCAAGTGTGTTAACTTGGATTAATTAAATACATAGGTTCTACAAAGGTATTGACTAGGGTTAACTAAATACATAGATTATAGAAATGTGTTAACTTGGGTTAACTAAAAAACACATACATTATATTAAGTTCTTAATTGGCTACTGTTATATTGTACTGGTAAACCTAAAGCTAAATTAAGACAAGGGTCTCCCTGATTCCCAGTATTTCCTATAGTAAAATGGTCTAAACTGTAGAGGAGAGCTTGTGGCAGATAATATCTTCTGTTTTGTTGCTGTGTGACTGGACTTGAAAAGAACAAGTAGGACTCTAAAGGTTTCCTGGTGAGAATGCTGAACCAGTCTGGACACTTGACTCCACTGGGTCCAGCAGTAGTCCCATGTTCTACTTTCACAAGACTTTGTTAAACCTGCAAGTCACCTCTGGTTTTCCTGCTATCTACATCTTATGAAGAGAAACTGACAATGGAGTTGAAAGGGTTTTTATAACCTATATCTGATCATCCCTGTACAACTTCAAAGGAAAGCTAACTCCATTTATATTTTAAGAGTAGAAGGTTTTTTAGCAGAGTCAACTCTGAATACAGGAAAAGTCTGCCTTCTTCCCTTAACTGAACTTTATAAGCTTGCAATTAATGCATATATTTTGTGACAAAATAAGTTTTTATAATAATATGTAAAACTTGCTTATATTATAAGAATCATTTTTCATTAATGTTTTCTTGAAGTTTCATTTTGATTTTTTTTTACTTTTCTTGTTTCTGTTTGGATGTTTTTTCCTCTTTTTATAATCTTTCACCACTAAGTACTTAAATTACATGTTATTTTTCAAAAAATATAGGCACAATAGTGCATTACTAAGATGATATTTAAAGCAAATAGCATTTAGGTGTTCACAAAAGGAGAGATTTGATATATAATATTTTGTAAAATTAATACAACTTTATCTCACCGTAAGTGCCACCATCTCATCCAAAATGGCCAATATGAAGATACAGAAGTGTGTGAGATTACAGGGAGATCCAGCTAATAGGTCTCAGTGTTTGCACAATCCCTTACCTTTTTAAAAAATTTTCTTCATAATTCATAATGAGATACATTTTATGAGCAAATTTTTGATGGTAACCCATTTCCCTCCTCCCTGTCCCCAATCCACTGAGGATCCTCCTTGGTGGGCATACTGGATCAGTGCATGGAGTAGGGGTTTTAGAGGTAGCCAGTTATTCCCCCCCCCATTTGTGTGTTGTTGTCTCTGGATATTCTCCCCCACCATGGCTCTTACATACTTTCCACCCCCTCTTCCAATCAGTTCTCTGAGTCATGGTAGGTGAGTTTTAATTCTGCTTTATTGTTGAGATCTTAAGTATCTCTGGACTTCTGCTTTGGGTTGTGTTGGGTATTGTTAGTGTCTGTCTCCATTGACCTTTCCTAGGTTATCTGACTTTCTGTGGTAATAGATCTCTTGTTTATCTCGCCACTCTCTCATAGGTTTCATTTGGTGCCTACATGACAGGCCAGGGGTGATTCATCTCTTCCCAGGAAGTCAACCATCATCCCTTGACTTGTTGGTGGAATTGGGTTGTCATGACTCACTGCCTTCTGAAAAACACAAACAGAATCTCGATCAGAAAGTGCGATCAGTATAGGTTAAATGAGACACACATTGCTAATTTGGCAAAATTCTAATAGGTGTAGCCTCTTTTTAGCTGTCTGGTATTGGGACTTTCCCTTGGAGCCCAGCTTCTTGGTCCCCATAAGATTTTGTCATGAATAACAGTTCCAGTTAAGCTTGTGGGTGTTCTCACACACCATAGAGTGTGAGAATGTCATGTCTAAAGATCACAGGCATAATTTAGCAGGCAAGTAACCTGGACTTACTAGTCACACATACTCGACTGAGTGTCACAGGAAGATAGTGAAAAGCAAAGTGACTGAGTACTTGGATGTTGAATTATATCTGGGAGCTGGAGCTAGCCATCACATCCCTGCAGACTGCCATAACTAGTATTTGGTCATGGCATCAAAAGTACTCCTCCCTCTACTGCTTATCATATATGAATTGGGACATATTTTTGGGAGCTTCCACGTCACCCCAATGTTTCTACTTTATCCCAGTGGTACCACATACTCATTAAAACAGTAACTCTCCCTGTGTTCCTGGTTTCAAGTGATTAATAAATTTGTGTTGGTGGCACTGAGGAGCACACCCATGATCTTAGCCATGTAAGGCAAGTGTTCCAATTTTGAGTCACACTACCAAACTATTATTAAACCCATTTTATTAACTTGAGATTCCTAGCGACCTAAAATGCTACAAATTTATGAATAAGCTTTGTTTCTTGATACACTGTACCATGCTGCAAATATGTCCAACATTGAGTATTTAAGAATGACAAATTGAATAATACTTTAATGCCATTTTTCTCTCTCACATGTTATGCATAAATGAGGAAGAAAGAAAGATACCTTTAGATAAAATAAGATCTAAAACTCTGAATCAAGAGTTAATACAATAAGGCCCATGACTCACTTTCATGATAAGCCTTAACCAAGGCAGATTTTGTTTGGGATAGCTCACTCCTTTTCTGATTGAGCACTACAATTATGTAAAAAGGATTTCAATGCCTATTCTTTTAGCAAGTCAAGATATAATCAAGAATATTGAAATAAAAAGAATTTATTTAGTATCACCCAAAACTTTAGAATGTCCAGATAGCATAATTGATGACTGTCCTTCAAAAGATAAAACAGATCTCAAGTGACAAAGATATTTGGGGAAAACCATCATGAGAAATCAGTTATAAGAAATGTGTGAACAAAACATATGGGATTTGCTTTCCAAAAGCAGATTCCAGACTATTTGCAGAATTTTACTTTCTCTGCTTGTTTTATATGTTTCTACATAAGCACTTATTTATTTTTTTCAGGATAGTCACAAAAGATGAGACATCAGAAACAAGACTTGAAAATTTATATACTCGTATATTATCAAATTCAAAAGTGTATGGGATTCAGTAATTTAAATACATAAAATCAGACTGGGGGGAAAACCTCACTGCATA
Organism: Zapus hudsonius; assembly: GCA_004024765.1. NCBI lineage: Eukaryota > Metazoa > Chordata > Mammalia > Rodentia > Dipodidae > Zapus > Zapus hudsonius. Next base: position 8,229 of record PVHP010005701.1, read on the forward strand.
GAATTATAGAGGTATCTACTTACCTGAATGAACAAAGAAGATTGGAAAGCATCATTGTTGCAAATTAACTGGAAACTGAAGGCCTTAGTTCCTTCATTTTTAAGAATGTGCTTTCAAGTATTCAAGGAAACTCTGTCCTCATTCATGCTTCTGGACAGACTCTCAGAGGCAGAGAATTTGTCATTCATCAACTTACTTATCAAAGCATTTTCCTATGGAACAACCCAATTTTGAAACGATGAAACCTTGAAATGCAGGCTGTTGAAATACGTAAGAAGATACTGGCACATAAGTTAAAGGGAGAAGAGGAACGTATATTTGTGTATTTTTAGCTTTTTCCAACTCTGACACTTTCACACTGAGTGGATAAAATGCTTACTGAGTCCCTAAGTTCGATCCTCAGACCCCACATTAAAAGATAGAAGCCACAGGCTGATGGTGAGATGGGGGATTTTTAAGAAGGATTTTCTTAAAAATCTCAGAGAATACAACAAAAAGAACATTAGCATAAAAAGATCTAGAGAAACGCTGCCTCACATAATGTGGACCTGCCTAAATAGATCTGTAAATTATCCCATGAACCATTAACTCCACATGTGTAACTTGGCACATGTGCACTTCACACAAGTGCACACACACATGTATATATATAATGTGTGTATTTATGTGTATATATATATATATATATATATATATATAATTTTTTAAAAATGAAAGGAGAAAAACAGATTAGGCACTAACTTCTTTCTAGAATTTGTGATAGTATAAATTTAAACCACTAAATTAAACCCCTGCTTGAACTACAAATTAAATGAATTATACTCTAGCTTTCTTGTATAATTAATATAAATAATCCTAAGCATATTATTCCTTGTTCATGACTCCTAGGAGAAATAATCCAATTTCATGATAATTGTCCTTCTGAAAAATAATTGCAAATTTTCTAAAATTCTCTAACCTTAGGAAAGGAAAAAATAGATTGAAACACTATTCAAAGCGTGATGTAATTACTTCTTTCTTAGAAAGGAAATACATTGAGCAAATTATTGGAACTTGTCAGAGTCCTGCTTCTCTGTGCTAGAAATGTTCATATATGTCCTTGCACTGACAGGTCACAATGTCTTTTGTTTATATACCTATTTTTCTTTGAAAAGAACATATTACTCATTTATGTCTATAACTCAATGATAAGGTCTGTATAATTCACCATATGGAAGCGCTTGGACCACAAAACTGCAGTTCTTCCCTTTAAACAAAATGTTCCTAGATGAACAGTGCTCTCCTGTGATCAAACAAAGGAACTGCTTGCATCATAAAATAGATGATTATTGCCTTTTATTATCCACATTTCTCCTTCTGTTTTCATGGTTATTAGCAGGATTATTTTCAGATTTCTTTTATGGCCACTATCACTCTAAGGTAAACATACTTTTCCTTTTCAAAGTAAATCTGCTACTATATTAGTTTACTCATTGAATTATAATTGAACTTTGAACTTATTTTATCCTTGTTAGAATTAGAGAAGAATCATTTATGAAAATACCTACTCATTTTAGAATCAGTCACACAAGTTCTGGTACATCAAAGAAACTTTATTTGCAAAAGTTGTCTCACATAAGGCAAGGTGTTCATTTAAAATTGCAGCTTTGAATTCTATAATTTGGTTAGTTCTGCCTTTTATCAAAAGGGAAGAAAACTCAATGTCACACCTGCACAAAAAGGGCTTCTATAGATACTTCAAATTTTAAATGTCTATAATTTACAAAGCATCAAATAGCACTTTTCTTTTTTTAAAAAATGCCATTTCTATTAAGAAATAGAGGTTTAGCCTTCCCTCATCCATGCTCTATTATTCATGAGCTTTTTCTGACTTTCTGTAAAACCACCATAATTTCCTCTGACACATTTATTTAACAGTTGATATCATTTTGGTGGAGAAGGTGGGCAGAAAGGAAACTTGTTCCTGTGAGCACCGAGCCAGAACGTGCTGCAAACAGGGCTGTCAGAACAGCCTTCTTCAGGGAGAGTCAGTCCAGTTACTACATCATCAAACTGCCACCTAGATGAATGTCTTACAGACTAAAGTCTATGTCTTTCTACAAATGTCACATGCCTGTTGATCACAGAAATCATGGATCAGGAATTTTGAGAAAGTCTTCATGTGCAATAAAATTCACATACATGCAGTGATTATGCATTATCTATGTATGTATTAACATACATGCATATACACATACACAAACAATATATTTTTAAAATAATTTATTTATTCATTTTAAGGAGAGAGAGAGAGAGAGAGAGAGAGAGAGAGAGAGAGAGAGAGAGAGAAAGAGAGAGTGCACCAGGGCCACCACCTTGTGGGTCTGGCTTAAGTGGGTCCTGGGGAATTGAACCCATGGACTTAGGCATTGGAGGCAAGTGCCTTAACCTCTGAGCCATCTCTCCAGCCCAACTATATATTTTTTTAAATATCCACCAAGGTAGAATTAGCGTACTGTAGCTATAAGAGGCATTTGGGTCTTTCTTTTCCAAGTGTACAACATATTTTTATTAACCACAGTCACCTATCATGGAATAACAGCTAATCTCTTGGCCTGATGATTTCTATCTAATTGACATTTTATGTCTTTGGTCAACATCTCCCTATTCCAGCCCACATTGTCTAGTCTCTGTTGATACCATCATTTTACTCTGGTTCAATTAGTTCAACACTGTTTTAAATCCAATATATAAATAATATTGTGTACAATTTGCATTTGCATGCCTAGATTATTTTACTTAACAGAATGTTCTTGGTTTCATTCATGCTTTCATGACAGAATGACAGAATTTTCTTGTGTGTGTATTATATTTTGTTTATGTTTATTCATTCACTCCATGATGAACAACCAGCTTAAATTCACATCTTACCTATTGTAAATCATACAACCATGAACACGGGAGTCTGTCTCCTAGACATACTAACTCTATATATAATATCATATATACATAGTAGAATCAGCATATATACTTAGTAATAGATCTATTTTCAATTTTTTGAATCATGTCCTTACCATTGCCAATAATGACTGTACCTATTTATATTTACAACAGCAATGTTCAAGGCTTTGGATTTTTTTTAAACTGCAAATAACCAATATTTCTTCTGTGCTTATTTACAGAAATAAGGGCAACTTTCAGGCAACTTTTCACTAAAAAGTTCTATCCCCATAATGATCAACTCATGGAAGGCATACCAACAAACCTCGTGAGAAGCCCCAAATTCCAGTAATTATTCACCTCCTATATACTTCTAGCACCCCCAAATACAATGTGAATTCAAAACAAACAAACAAAAATCAGTTATCAGATATTAGAGTGTGTGTCCCAGCCATATGTCTGCTAAGTCACTGTTAATAAGACAAACAGCAATGAAACAAGAGATGTGTTTTCCATAGAAAGTAAGTTTGGCCCTGAGGAAAACAAAGTGCCTCAGGTACACACTCAGGGATTGTATGTGTCTTTACATGTCAATCATGTTATTTGAGCAAAGAGAACAAAACATCTAGGGAAAGAGCAGACAGACACACTATTGTTCAACATTCAACCAACACTGTGATGAAACCGTCATTAAAATCTTCACTGAAGATTTTCAGGAAGCTCAAAAGAATGAATTATCCAGATTATCTGGACATGAATTTGTGAGTCAGTAAAACCTCAGTTATAAACATTTATGATGGACATATTGTTGTGAAGCAGATGCCCTCCATAAACTCATTTTGAATGCTTGGTCCCCATCTTATGGGAATTTGGGAGATGGAGCCCAGCAGGAGAAGGTGTGTTCTTTGGGATGGGTTCAGGAGTGTTACAACCAGTTCCCCTTGAGGGAATTTGACTCACTTTCTCTCTGTTGTTTTCACCTGCTCAGGCCAAGGTGATGTCTAGCCTCTGCTCATACCATGCTTTCCTCTGCCATCATTAAGCTTCCCCTCCATAACAGAAGCCAAAATAAAACCTTTCCTCCCATTAGCTGCTATTGTCCTGGTGCTTTTTATCAGCCACCAGAAGGCAAAGACAAAGGGGTGAGAGTACCAGATGAAGGAAGGACAGGACAACGCAGAACATGCAATAAACCATCTTCTCATACTAGTCCTCAAGTGCAATACAACAAACCTTAACAAAATCCTGAAAATTTTTCTCCAGGAAAATTACTATAATCAAAGTTACTATAATCAATTAATAAGTGTGTATTAGTCCCTCTATACATTAGAAATTGAAAAGACAGACCCTCATAACAACAGTATAGAATTCTTGCATTAGCAATTAATATGTGTTAAAACTAAAATGAATATTAAAAAAGATATGACTGATCCCTGGGTCAAGATATTTGATCTGAAGAATGGGAACATGGTAAATCTATTTAAAAACTTCTTCCCTAAATTTCCTAAGGAAATTGAAAAATAGATAAGATGAGAATTTCAGAAAGTCAGGTCTGTTATTGAACCATGAGTAGTAGAAGAGTAGTAGAGGAAGACGGCGGCAAAATAAAAGGAAGTAACTGTTCCAATATGTTCAGCTGAAATAAGAAGAGTCTTCATTGAATTGCAGTCATTGTTCAGTGATCCTTGTTGCTCACCAATATTTCTGCCTTAAGTTCTAACCCATATCTGGTTCCTTTTTGCTTCAGCTAGTGGAAATAAGAGGCTGGTGCTAACAGCCAAAAGAGTTCCTATAAATACAATGACTGGGATTTAAAAACCTAGTAACCTGAGACCTAAATTGTTCAAATTGTCTTAATCATCTTTTGGGTGAAGAGTGAGATAGTGTAGCAATGGGAAAGAATAAGATTAGGAGAATGTAATACAGAATTTGTCTCCTTTATGTGTGAGGCATGAAGATTTGTAAGCTTACCCGAGTCTTAGTTTCTATATGTATAAAGTAGGAATAAGAATCCCTACCATTTAGAACTATTATAAGTATTAAATGATTCCTTTATTCAGATAGTTGCTCTTTAGGAAATTTATTTTCCTTGTCAGATACTGATGATTTAATGAACAAATGGTATAGTGGAAGAAAGGAAGGAAGGAAGGAAGAAAGGAAGGAAGGAAGGAAGGAAGGAAGGAAGGAAGGAAGGAAGGAAGGAAGGAAAGAGAGAGAATGCAAAAGAAAAAGGGAGGGAGGGAGGTAATCAATTCTTCTTTGTTGTGAATTTTCTATGTTAGGTTTATATATATATGTAAAACTTGCTTGTTAACATGAAATGAGAAAATACTTGGAAAAGTAATATATACAACAGCACTATAATATGTTGTGATAATTATTTTGCTTCTTAAAATCTTAAAAAATAAACTTTATTTTCCTTTGGAGAGAAAGGTATATGTTTATGTGTGAGAGCCACATCCAGGACTATATCAGACTCTGACTTTGGATACATCCTTAAATGTCTCCTTGCTTCCTTTGTCTGTAGAGCTTCACATTTAAACCAAGCCAAAAATGGAATGATTGCACTGTGCATTTTGGCTAACCTTATGATAACATAGGATACTAGAGAGGCTTAACTTAAAAATTCAGACATAAAAACAAAGACTAATGAGGTGTAATCAACTTGAATTAGCAAAATAATTGCCTCTTTGTGTCACATTTCTTTGCTTCAAGAGCCCTTATCAACAAATTAGTGTGTGACTCTTTTTATTACAAAACTCATTTTCATTCTCATTTTTTACTCCAGAAGGGAATAAGACAAGAGAAGGAACTATTATCAGATCAATGATTTATAGATATTGACCCAGGATTTTAGGGTCAGTAGGAGTCTCCCAAGTTTAGTACACTCCAATTTTGGGTCCATTCCTACCTTTAATAAGAGAACTGATAAAGGCAGACTCAAAAAGAATAAATTATGAATTATTAAATTTATTTAGGGAAAATCACAAATTGGGTTTATTTAAGGGAAATTTCATTTAAGGGATCTAGAAAAAGGCTACCGAAGAGTCATAAGCATGTGGGAAGTAGAAAACACACACACACAGTTCATAAGGTTCATTAAAGAGAAATTGAGGGCTTTAGGGAAGGACTGGAGTAAAGCCACAGGCACATGGAAGATATAACTCAGGTGTATGTGTAGGGAGGTTTAGAAGAAAAACACATAGCATCTGCCTTCTGCTTCCCAATGGAAGAAAGTTGTGATTGTTTGATTCCAATATCCCCCATAAAGTTGTGTTCTGAATGCTTGATCTCCAGCTGATGGCAATTTTGGAATTGGAACCTTGTTGGAGGTGTGTTGTTGGGGGGGTGGGGGATTATGGGTGTTTTATTCAGCTTCCCCTTGCCAGTGTTTGGCACACTTTCCTGTTGCTGCTGTCCATCTGATGTTGGCCAGGAAGTGATATCCAGCCTCTGCTCATGCCATCATTTTCTGGGCCTTCATGGAGCCTCCCCTTGAGTTTGTAAACCAAAATAAACCCTTTCCTTCACAAGCTGCTTTTGGATGAGTTCTTTGTGCCAGCAATGAGAAAGCTGAAGTTAAGAGTGCAAATCTTGGGATTTTAGGAAGAATAGCAGAGGAAAAGCATGAAATCAGAGACAAAGACATTTAGCTGAGTAATGAGTTGTCAAGCGAGTTATACACATGCTTACCCTGAGTTTAGAGAAGTTACATGGGTAACAGGCATAGACTGAAAAAAAGCAACAACATTGTAGATCTGATGCTACATGTGGTAGATTCAGAGACCAGAAGAAAATAATTCTTGTAATTAAAGTTAGAAGTTACCCTAAGGTATAAAACAGAGGCAAGCAGAGAATTAGTCAAAGAAACATTATGCCCACCTCCAAACACCAGCCTAGCTGGGTAGGGGTGGAGGGCAAACATGTGTATCCAAACAGCACAAAGTAAGGCCAAGAGAATTACACAGAGAAAGTGTGCCAATGAAGGCCAAAGACAGCCTTTATAGTCATTGGAAATGCACATTCTCAGACTCAGGTAAAGTGTACCTTGATTTTTAGAAAACTCAGGATACACCTGTGATACATCAGGATACAGGATGTCACAAGTGAGCCTAACTGGTTCATCCGACCAATATCATTTACTCTCTTCATTATACTTCTGCTAGCTTAATTTCCCTTTCAATTATATTTATATGGTAGCTTCCTTCCTCAAGTTCAAGGTTTCCTAACAATCCATTATAAAGAAAGAAGAAATACGGCTCAGGAGGTATACAGGGATATTTCTTTTCAGACAGTTGATAAATTTATATTTATGTCCTTCCAGTACTTTGTCTCTTGGCTACTAAAATGTGCTGTTCATAAGTTTCTGCACTCTCTGGATGGAATCTGATGCAATTCCTGACAGATGCTTGACGAGGGTTCCAGGCTGCTGGATTCTGGCACCAGGGGCTTTGGAAGAAGTCAAGCAGATCTTTCATAATAAGAGATTGTTGAAAGGTGCTTTATACACTCCACAGAATAGCTATGAAGCTATTCTGTCCCACGTCGTTCTTAGTCATGATGTCTCAGTTCTTTCTTGTGCATCTGAGTCTCTGATTGGACCATCCTAATCTGAAGAGCAAGCTAACACCTCAGTAACCCTGTAATTACTGACAGCTTCACAGCAGTTCAAGCAATGTAACCATCAAATCACATAATCAGGAACACAGAATAATTTTGGAGAGAAAAAAACAGAAATTTCAAGACATTCTTTTTTTGTCTCTTATATGTTTATTTTCATTGCTGCATGTTACCTAATATTTTTCTTTCACATTAATCAGTATTTCATATGAGTTAGAAAATTTTCTTTGCATTCTTTTTGTTTTTTTGTTTTGTTTATGATCCAAAGAAATGTATTAATCTCCTAGGATTCCCTTCATAAAAATTATGTTAAAATACAATGTAATTATGTTTTTTCTGGATTTAGGGAAATGTATTCATAAAATAAAAAAGTTGAAAAAGAAAAAGTAATTTATTAACTTTTATCAAGGCTACACAATGGATGAACCTGGAAAATTTTATGCTAAATGAGATAATCTAAACATATTACCATGTATTGTTAGATTCTATTTATGTTCTATGCCTCCAAATGCAAGTTTATTCATCAGAAGAGGATCAGAAGTTTCTTGGGGTTGGAGCTAGAATGAAAACTATGAAGAAGTATGAGAGATGCAATAGAGGAGATGAAAACATTCTAAACTTTCTAATCATAAAGCGGTTACTCAATAAAGGTAATATAGACTCACTGGCTCATCAATTTGAAATGTCTGAATGTACCTTCACAATGTTGCTAAATATATATGAACAGTTTCACCTTCTGCTACTCCGCTCTCAGGCTTGTGCTTAGGGTCTAACATGGCTGGAAGCATCCTTAGAGCTGTTCTGATTTTCTAAAGGGTAACTTGATATCTGATCAAGGAAGCTGGTACTTTAGAGTCCTGGAAAAGTGACTCCTACTTAATGCACAAAGTCATGAATTGAGAAAATCAAATGTTCCAATTTTTAGAAGCCACCACTTAACACAGAATTGAATAACATATTCTACATTACATTATCTGTATCTTCTTTCTTTTTGAACTTCAGATATTTATAAAATGAGTATATCAAAATTAGTCCTTGGAGAGGAAACAAAAGAAACAAAATGAATTGCTCTCATTCACTTCCCACTTAGTCATGAGATAATGAGAAAGGTTATTCTTATGAAAAGGGAATGCGAAGAACTTGTCTAACTCTCTGAAATGATTCTGAGAACACAGAACCATGTAACCTCCTATCTTCCCTCTTTGTGGATGTGTGTGTTTTTTTTTTTTTTTTGATAATAAGTCAAAGTAATTTATTTTAAAACAATTCCTTGGTCAACATGAAATTTTACCACTTCTTAAAGATGAAATTATTTGTATGCTTATTAATATATTGAGGTGGATGTTCATGCTTATTTTCATATAAAGAGTTAAATCTCAGCTAAGCATTTGTACTGTGGGGTGAGAGCATTTCAGCATGTTCCATGGTCCCCTGTCACAAGGATGTGTGTTTTTATTTCTTTTGAGTAGATAATCCCTAAAACACCTATACTATGTTGCATTCATTCCAGCAATGCACAATTCCTGTTTTCTACGTCTTGTTACCATTAGCTCAGCCTATTAATCTCTCCCCATGGAAAACTATCTTATTGATTGATCAGTAATGGAAAAATATGCTCAACAGCCAGGCTCTTCTCACTTTACTTATTTATTTATTTATTTATTTATTTATTTATTTATTTATTTATTTTAATGAACAGCCAGCCTTTCTAATGGAAGAGTGCATGGTCTTCCTCCATAACAGGAATTCACCAAGGATTATGTTTCACTGCCACTGAATATTTATCTTTTGCTATAATGCTTAGAAGCCCACTTGAATATGTACTTAGATAATATTCTTTACTTTCAGTGATTTTTTTCAAATAATAAAAATATTATAGTCCCGAAGCTCTCTACCAATCTCTTGTCTATCTGCTATCACCTGGCTATGCTAGTCCAGGGAATCTGGGAACACTTTCTGCTATGGTGATTAACATCTCTGGCCAAAGAGTGGAGGCCACCTCCCCTCCCCAACTCTGCACATGACCCAAGGTTTAACCAGCTCTGCACACCACCCTCACAGGGATAGGGGGATTCTCTCCTCTCTCAATAAAACCTTCTTCCTAATCCTCACTAGCTCTCTGCCTCTCTGTCCTTCTTTCTTCAGGAGCATACACCCACCCATCTCCCCTCTTCAATATCAGTCTCTCTCTTTCTCTCCTACTCCTCCCTTCCTCCTTCCCTCTTTTTCATTCTTCCTCCCGGTGACCTCTACCTTTATAGGAAAGTCTTGGATTCAAGAAATTGTCATATGTGATTTCCATAATCCAAAGTGTCCCTCCTTTTTTTGGATATGAAATAAAACCATGGGACCAAGGAACTGTCTGTCTTGCTTCTCTAGTGGGTAGCCTAACAGAAGGTAGTAATTTTGATCACTAAATATCCCAATCCCACTTGACTCTGAACAGAGGTCAGACCCTTCAATACCATTGTATCATGCATCTTTTGGTGTGCAATGGTGACAGAAAGCTTGTGATGAAGCAGAATAGAGTCAAGGAAAACAAAACTTTTTTTTTGGAATACAATAGCCTCAGAGGCAATGGAGTGGGGATAAAAGAGGTAAACAAGAAAAACAGATCAAGGACCAGGGAACACAAGTACTTCTAAGATTATGAATTTATACTTCAAAACATGAGGACTTTCCAAACACAAAGTAATATCAATTTTGTATGTTAAAAAGTATAGATTGTTCTTCTCAGGAGTCTGACTTAACTCCAAAGGTCAGCACAGCATCCCAATGACCAGGTTTATACCATAAGCAGATGAATGAAAGCATGCCAGAAGTTCTCAAACTTTATAGTACTTGTACTTGTTCAAATTGCAAATTATATTTAATTGCCTGAAGACATTCTGGTTGCATGAGAAAACTTGGACCTCCGGAATATGCATGTTTCAAACATCCACTGAAGCACAAGCAAGGAACACTGTGATAATCTTTGAAGCAAGAGCCACCAGAAATTTGATGTCGTAAGAATATTTGCTCAGTTTCTCTTTGTATACTAAAAATACTGACAACAAATGTTAGGGAGGATGGAGGGAGAGGGGTCCTTAACCACTGTGGATGGGCACACAAACTACTGCATCCATTATGGAAATGAGTGTAGAGGAATCTCAAGAAAATTTAAAAAAATAGGGCTGGGAAGATTGCTCAGTGGTTAAAGGTGATTGTTTGTAAAACCTGAAAGCCTGGGTTCAATTCCCACAAATGAACAAAGTGGTTCATGTATCTGGAATTTGTTAGCAGCTTCAGGAGTCCCTTGTGTGCCCATAACTGTTCCTCTTTCTGCTTGCAAATAAATAAATAAGAACAGCTTTTAAACAATTATAAATAGATTTCTCATAAGACCTAGCTCTGCCAATATTGAGCATATACCCTAAAGACTCCAAAAAATTCAGATATTTTCAATACCTTAATTACCATTATGTATTAGTCATGCTTGTTTCACATGTATAGAAGGAACAGCTAGACAGGGATTAAGTAAAAACTGGATTAAAAACGCCTCTGTGCAAGTCATTGCATGTTTCATTGCTCAAAGTTCATTTAGTGCTGCTACTGGGCTATAAATAGGCTAATCCTTACACACATTGCACTTTATTAATTTAGTTATGTTTATATGGGTCTATGTCCATTAATCTATTATACTAATTCAGAAATATTTATGCAGGCTCTGGGGTCTTCGGATGACACGTGTCCCTGTCCATTACACTTTCTAACTCTCAGCAAAGGATTCCCCAAGATTCCAAACTCTTTTATAATATGTTGTCCATTCAAGACAAGCCTATAGGAATACTTGAACATGTGTAACTGGGAAAAATTCCATTGAATAAGAAACACTTCCCTGATGGAGAAAGTAGCTTTTAAAATGATTGTCCATATGAATAAAACAGAAAGTGCTTAGTATGACACTCAGTTACCTCTCACAATTATGTATGCACCTATGGCCAGGTTTGACTACCTCCACTCTAACATCTGGTCATATCCTACTTTATTTTGCCTGAAGTTACTCATAGTTCTCTGACAAATGAATGTGATTCTATCTTGGACCACACTGTGGCCTTCATGGAATGCCTCTTCATAATCTTTCCCAATTTATTTCAAGAGATTTTCTTGAAGTTAATTTTCTCATTGAATGTTTCCCTGATCCAAGTGGCAGGATCAGGTGCATAATTATTGCATACCATGATTAATTTGCTAGTGTTTCTTTCCATTCCACACTATAGATCTTTAGAACAAGACCGCCATGTATTTGTTTTTGTTTACTCATTGGCTATATCTATATCACATGGAATAGTAGCTAATAGAAGAAGAAGAAATGAATGACATTTTCAATCCAAAGTGTTGTTCACTTGTGAATTAAAAAGAGGGGTATAATGATGAGAAATTTTCAGTGGGGTGTCTCAAGCTTGCAGTAACCTATTATATAGTTTGAGACAAATGAGAAGAGAAGCTCTCAAGATATAAAACCATAAGATGGAGATGCTAGCGACCTCAGTTTGTTCAGAACAAACTGCAAACATTCATTGAAATATACACTGTATCTCCAAATTATATACAATTATCATGTACTAGTCAAAAATTAAAAGTATACATCATATCTGCCATGACAACAAAGACAACTTATTAAGTGTGATTTTTTTCAGAAAAAATAAGAGTCAAAACATAAAATATGCAACAGTGAAAAGAGGAAAAATGCTTGCTCTGAAATTTCTCCTCAAGGGACATATTTGGAAGAAACAAAGGACTAAAGCAGGTCCGACATCAGAGAACCCTCTGACATGGAATCTGATCAAAGAAAACGTATCAGGTATAAAAAAAAAAAAAATAAAATCCATACAAGGTCAAAGTGACTGTTTGCTTGTTGATTTAATGTATATATTCTACTATTATTTACTTTATGTACAGTTTTCTATGACTGTTATCAAATAGCCCTCATTTGATCTCAAAGCCACAATATAAAATAAGAGTTGGGAAGCTGCTTTTACCATAACTAATTAAGTGGTTTGCTCTCTCACTTTCCCCTGCCCTAGTATTATGTAACTCTACATAAACTATAATTTATCTTTGCATAAGTGAATATTTACTAGTATCTGTTGGATAAAATAAAATGCTATCTTCTCATTAGGATTAACTCTTAGAGTCCTCTCCAGCTCACAATTAATAATAATCTACAGGGCTGAAACGATGGCTCAGTGGATAAGAGCACTTGGTACACAAGCATGATGACCTGAGTTCAATCCTCAGCACCCGCATAAAAAGTTAGGCATTTACCAATCACGTCTGTACAACCAGTGCTGAGAAAAGTGGAGATAAAAAAAGGTATGGGAGCCTGGCTTGGTGGCGCACACCTTTAATCCCAGCACTCGGGAAGCAGAGGTAGGAGGATCACTGTGAGTAGGAGGCCACTCTGAGACGACAGAGTGAATTCCAGATAAGCCTGGGCTAGAGCGAGACCCTACCTGAAAAAAAAAAGGTATGGGCCTGCTTCAAGTTCAGAGAGACTACATAAAGGAAATAAAGTAGAAGTGCAATAGGAACTATAGAGGAGGATGCCCAGTAATCTCCTCTAGACTCTGTACATATATGTGCAGGCACACATAATCAGTATACACACACACACACACACACACACACACACACACACACACACACACACACCAGAAAATTCTATATTTTTATTCCATTCGTTAGAAAAGTGCTCCTGTCTGTTCTTGAACAAAGATTGCAAGCAGAACTACGAAATTAAGAAGTGACTATTGCACTATTTATTCCCTAACTTTAATATTTAATGAGCTACTTGTAGTTTCTCGAAGTTAATGAAAAGTATTTTAGTGTTGTAATTTAGTAAAAGAACACATATAATTCCCCACATTGAATAATGATACATTTTAAATGGTGAGTGCTTTTGATGATGATGAAAAGTATATAGAAAAACAAACTATATAAAAATTCTTTCTCCAAATTGATAAACATTTTTAATTTCACACAACTGAAATTTGAGAGTATCTGTGCTTTTTCAACTCATGAAATTGCAGACATCCATTACATGTGGACAGCAATGCTATTGTGGCATATTCATTTGAAGAATTTTGGATGTAGATCATTTTACTAGAAATTATTTGTAATTATGTGATTATAAATTTATACAAAACAATGGTTGGCAGTTCAAACATTTTTTTCCTTTAAGACGGAGATGGAATTAAGTTAATGGAAATGAGTAACAGGGCTTGAGAGGTGGCTCTGTGGTTAAAGCCATTTGCTTGCAAAGCCTGACATCCTAGGTTCAATACCCCAGTACCCGTGAAAAGCCAAAAGCACAAAGTGGTGCATCTGTCTAGAGTTCAAATTAAAACATTCTTACAAAATTCAGAGTTATTCTGCCTATCTTATTGAAACCACTCTAACATCTATATGAATGTTTAGGGACAAGTCATTGGTTTCTCATTGGAACTTAATTTTTTTTAAATTAATTTTGGGTAGTATTACTTAAAGCATTTATACTAATTTATTTTTATGGCTGATATAGCTCAATTGATCAATTGAGAAAACCAAGTTTCTAAGAGCAACTTCTGATGATGAAATTTGAGATATGTTCAACATTACAAAAATATAAAAAGAATCTGATTTCACATTATCAGTGGCAGAGAACATTTTTAATTTGAATTCATTTAAAGTAATTTATTCCAATTGATTAACAAGCAACTTTCATTGATTTATTTTCCTGATACAATTGTGGTTGTATACACACTGGGTACAATGTTTTTATGCTACTTTAGCTTTAATTATAATAACTTTGAATTCCTTAAATGAAAATCCAAATGGATGCTTTGTGAAGAACTTTGATATTCTAATAGATGGTGTTAGGAGAAACTGAGCCCAACTCTAGTTTTTATTTTCTAACTTTTTGATTTGTTAATAATTGAATACATTGTATAAGCAAATCTTATGATGGTAAGCTCATGTCCCTTCTCCCTGTCCCCAACCCACTTCAGGCCATCCTCAGTGGAATTGCTGAAACTCTGTTGGAAAGGGGTTATGAATTGTACAAGTTGTAGCCAGTTTTATTTTTTTAATGGGAAGGAAGGGAATTATTTCAGGCTTACAAATTCCAGAGAAATACCATCAATGCCCAGAAAAGCAAGCTCTCATGTTCACAGACCTAAGCAGAGAAACACTATCAAATAGCCACCAAACAACAAAAATCATGAACTCAAACCGCTCTGCTTTCCACATACCTGAGGGCTGGACTTAAGACCTAGTTCCAAACATAACTTAGGACTGGACTATAAGATCCTGCTCTGGTCATGCCTCTTCCCCTGTAGGGCTCTGCCACTGGAGACTCAAAATTCAAGCCTGAGTCTATGGAGCCACCAATTTAAACCACTGGAGGCTCTCTTATCAGGTAAATGATGAGTCTATTGCATGACTGTGATTCCTCATAATCTTTTGCTTTGGTGAGATATATAAAATATATAATATATTTATATATGACTGAAATTACTCTATCTGTAATTTTATAAGAGCTATGCATTGTGATATGAAGTATATATATATTATATATATATATATATATATATATATATATTATGAATACATACATATTGCGTGTCTGCGTGTGCTGTTGTTATGGGGGTGATGTCTCTGGATATTGTCCCCCACCACATTGATGGTGCCTAAACCACCTTTTTCATTCTTTTCTTTTATAGGTTGGAATCATTTGCATTGTTTGACACAAACTATGATCAAGTTACATTATTCATATCGATGGCCAAAAATTTAACAAACTTAACTCTTTATTTACAAAAAAGCAACATTGTTTCTCTTACAGCATGAAATTTAAGGGCATCCTTTTTTTTTTCCCTCTTGTCTCAGACAAATAACCTCTACATCTCAGGACTCAAACACAGATAACAATGGTGTTGGTCATCTCAAAAACTTCTAGCATCCAGTTAATTACAGCTGCTGAGAGACCAAGGATGTGAAAGCCAGGAATGGATAGAGTATTGGTTATCATCAGTGTACTTTTAACATCAGCATTGAAAGAAAGCACCAGAAGAGCAGTCAAATCATGAGATAAAATGAGAATCAAGAATATGCTATAGGTAAAATGCCCACACCATTGGGTGAGGTGATGGGGTATCCTAATTGATATTTTTCTCATCAACTTTTTAAATCATGCAAAATTGCATGCAAGCTTCCTATATATTTTGTAAAATTAGAAGCAAACCCGGGATACATTTTGCATATTTCTCTTAGATGTTAATAGACACTGCACTTATGAGTAGCTTGTCCTTTTCAAAACTTGAATGCCTGTTGAGTACCGAGGGAGAGAGAGAGTCACAGGTCCCTGGCTCCCTGTGATCCTGTCTCACCTGCCAGCAGGAGACAGGTCCCATGGGGGAAAGATGAATGCGCAGCCAGAGCCCCACATACACTCGTGGCAGGGAGAAGTGTCCAAGCAGATCTCAAAACTTTTAGTATCCAACCTTATATACAATCCAAGGCTGTGTTGTACTACAAGGGGGCTCAACAGGCAAGAACAAAACCATGGAAACTCAGCCAGCAGGAGTAAAACCTATTAGCACTTACAAACAGGATTTAGGGCTGTCAGCCATCCCCCCTGTCTCCTGGGGGGCACAGGTGTGCTAGGAACAAAAAGCATGAGCTACCATACTCTGGGCTCTCATCCCGGTGCATATTCTAAGATTTAGCTCACAGATATTCAGCCAGGCTGGGATCCAACAAATGTGCATACTCACATTAAATAGCAAAGCCCTAGTTACTGTTCCCCAGTCTCTTCATATTGTTCCTATCTGACTTTTATCCATTAGAGTTACAGCCACAAACCTGTCTAGTGGGTAAGAAAGCTATTCTGCAAAGACTTTCCTTTTCTCACTTCCTCAACCTGGTAAATTTACCCAGCATCAGTCTGCTAATGGTGCCAGTATTACTTCTCTGCTTCTCCTCAGTGGCCAAACAGGCTCCTTCCATGACGAGAAATGGGATTATATTTCTAATTTTATCTAATTTGTGAACAGGCTCATGGTGATATTGAATACTTACAAATAAAACTTGATTGGAAAAAATAGAAAAGAAGCCCCTATATTGTAAAATGACTGACATAAACTGCTTTATTTTCAGTACATTAATGTTACTAAATGCATACAAACAGAAAAGCATGTTTTGCAATGTACAATGATAGTTTCTTTACCTTAGCACATAAAAAAATCATAGCTATACTTTGCCCTTTTGTGGAGACAGCCCCGAAATAATAGGAGATAAACTTCTGGAATTTTCCTGTCCAGACATGGGCAAACTGTATTGAGGAACAGAGCCTGAGAAGTGGCAGAGCTAATTCCTGAAGTGGGGATAGTTGGTTCTCGAAGTGGCCTGAGAAAAAACGAAACTGAAGAGAAATTTAGTTTAAGCCATTAGTAATCCTGATGCATCTGCTTTCACAGCTGCTCTGATAGAACTGTAGCTCTGGCTTCCTTTGCATACAGATGCTCAATAACATTTTCAATAAACACCCAAAAAACAGTAATGCGTGAAAAAATAATACATTGTATGAGCAAAGGGTAAGAAACTTTCAACTTTGGATAATATTTAAACATTTGTTAAAGGAAAGGATTTAGAGAACTCTGCTGATTCAGAACACACATACATTCTGGTCACAAATGCAAGCACTTTAAGCCCACTTCTTGTCATATCTCTGGGCCCATAGTTACTAATCTCATTGTCATCAACACTCTAGTCAGTACTTCTAACGTGTGTATGCTTGCTCTGAGTCCAGAGACGAATCAGGTCATTGTGGAAATTTTGTCAAAGATCGTATCTTAAGATCAGCCAGCATCTCTACATATTGTTAGACAATATTGGTCTTCTGTACTGTTCAGGCCAAAGATACAACAAGGGATAGGAAACCTAGTCACATTGCATAAAGGTGGATTGCATAGTTGTAAGATTAACTTTATGTCAAGTTCATAATAAGGAATAGAGCATCTCACAGCAATAACCACATAAAAAGTTATGTGTAAGAAATATTCCCATACATCATTTCTCCTCACATTTTGTTCATATAGTTAGTTTATCCCTACAAGAGTGAATATTACTAATTGAGGTAACTAATGATTATTGATCAGCCAAGATGTCTGTGGGATGCATCACAATTCTACCGTAATCAGTTAAATGATGGTAACCAGGTATTTAACTTCGGGTTATTTTCTAATGAAATGATGGCAAATAAATATTAAATTTCATTTGCATATGACGGTGGCTTCCTTCATGTTGCTGGGAAAAAGCACCTGACCAAAAGCAGCTGATGGGAGGAAAGTTATTTTGGCTTACATTCTTGAGGGGATGTTTCATGATGGCAGGGGAAAACATGACATGATCAGAGGCTGGAGTCACCTCTGGCAAAGCAAGAAAGTGAGCCAAATTCTGTCAAAGGGGAGCTGTCCATAGCACCCCAAAGCCTATCCCAACAACACACCTCCCCAGAAAGGCTCCACCTCCTAAATTACCACCAGCTGTGGACTTAGCATTCACAGCACATGAATTTATGGGACCATCTAATTCAAACTACCACACATATATCCAAATTATTAGTTTGAGATAGTCAAGCGATCATAATGCCTACTCTTTTGGTACAAGCAGTGTCTGATTAAGTGAAATATTCTTTATATTTTAAATTTTCTTTATAATTTTAGCACTAACCCAATTAGTTTTAGGCCACGATGGGCCAATTGGGAGAGCATTTGTCATAGACTTTCAACTATACAAGTTCACAAAAACATTTCATGAGTGTGTATGCACACAAAAATTATTAGAAAATACATGAGAGTCATATACTCATAATATTCTTCATACCAGCAGTGGAATCCAACTGACTGTCACTCAAGACATTTATTACTAAGTAATTTTTTAAGAGTTGGTATTTATGTAAACAAAACTTCACTGACCTTGGTTCATACCATTTATTGTAGCAGTAGCTAAGTCTTAAAATGATATTTATCCACTTATTTACAAAGCATATAGTGACTTTACACTATTTCAGGTCATAAGGGCAGACAGACAGGTGACATATAGCTCTGTTCTTGAGAAAATAAGTGGGTTTTAGAAAATAAACAACAGACAAGAAGTAATAATAATAGAAAAAAATAAAATTAGTACGCATAAAAACAAGATATTCAGAGAATGTCTGCAGAGTACTGTGTGAAACCACACCTGTGTAACCAACTACAAGAAGCCCGTAACTCATCACTTTACACACTGCAGAGAAAAGTAAATTATAACAAGCAAGATATTCATGTGTAAAACAAACATGCAATCATTTAAAACATCTATGTTCTCTCACATAGGTAGGAATGACATTCATAAAAACTTTCAGAGATTTAATAAATAGGTAGAAAACACACATATGCTGTTATAACTGAGCAAAAACAATCATCATAAAATAATTTCATTACCATCTAATGATTTATAAATGAAGTCTTACTCATGGCAAATGCACATAAAAATGATGATAACACTCATGATAAATCACTGTGTTTACCTGTTGACTTATTTGTCATTTTCTAAAGAAATAAGAAATTCCATAAAACTAAAGAGTTCTGCTTAATAAAGGACATGACAGTCTAGAAAATGGCTGAAATACTTGAAAACCATACATCTGAAAACTGAAAAACTGTTGTGCTGTCATCCTGTGCTATCCATAACCCCTTACCATATGGATGAATCGAGTGTGCCCACCGAGGAAGATACCCAGTGGATTGGGGACAGGGATGAGGGATATGGAAATATCAACACAATATGTGCTCATTCAATGTATCTAATATTGGACAGTAAAGATTTTTAAAGAAAAAAAACAAATTGTGCAAAGAAAGAAGGATGTGGAAAATCTTATAGATTTTTATAGGAACTTAGCTTGAGGAATAAACCACAATAACACACTGGTAAGTTAAATGGCTTGAACAAATAATTTTGAATGGCTTCACCACAGAGAAAAAAAGAATAAATCTTTGTCAAGACATACATGCTTCCCTGATTTTATATTACACCATGTACATGATTTTCAAGCATTATGTGCCAACCTGTAAATATTTAGAATTGCTAGAAGTTACACTTTTTAAGGAAAAGTAAGTTTCCAGAGAATTTCAAAACTTTCAAAATATATAATTCCATATGAAGTCCATCATAAACATAACAGAAGACATACAAATTAAGATAATGTATTTCAATTAATGCTAAAAATGTTTCTTCATTTCAAAAATTATACCAGGGGCCCTCCTTCATGTTGCCTGTGTATAAGGCAAGCAGATACTTTTTAAGCTACATGCTAAAGGAGATGTAGAGACCACTACTGTTTTCAATAAAATAATATTGGGCAAATTTGCTTCTGCCTTGAAACTTCCTTGGAAATAAGCTGTCATGGTTTGATCCAGGTGTCCCCCACAAACAAAGGAATGTGTTTTGAATGCTCAATCCCCAGCTGATGGTAGCTCAGGAATTAGAACCTCCCTAGAGCTGTGTTGTTGGGAGCGGGTTTATGGGATTATAAACCAGCTTCCCCTTGCCAGCGTTTGGCACACGTTCCTGCCACTGTTTCCAGTGCTGTGGTGGTGGTGATGTCCACCCCTCTGCTCATGCCATCGTTTTCCTTGCCAGGATGGAGTCTCCCCTGGAGTCCATAAGCCTAATAAACCCATTCCTCCACAAGCCGCTTTTGTTTGGGTTCTTTCTGGGCAGCAACTAGAAAGCTGACTGCAACATAAGCTGAGTGTTTCATTCTCTAAATTATTGAGCAGTTACTTCTGTTGCTCTTTTTCTACAATGATAGGAATATTATGTCAGCTCAATAACCATATAGTGCATTTGAATATTCCCTTAAATGAATCCCAAAAATACTTTTACTGAATTCATTAATTGTCTGTTTAGAACCATTCCCTCAATCAAGTAAATATTCTCATAAAGTCATAAACAGAACAAATGAAATCATTCACAGAAAGTATAAAGGAAACTGCCATCCTCAATCTACTTTCACACAATGGCCCTCATTAATGTCATAGTTTATGAAAATTCTAGACCCAAGAGATTTCTACTTCAGTAAATATGGAACTGATAGCTTGTGATTATTTTCTCTTGTATGCCAGGTGTTTTGAAATTACTAGGATTATAAGAAGAAACTAATATCTAATATGGAAATTACTAAAAATATTTTTCTACACTTTGAATTGTAATTATTTCCAAAATTCCTCTTAAACATACTAGCTTACTTTGATAATATTATGCATATGAAATGAAGCTACTAGACTAGTTTTACCCATGAGATCATGGCCATTAACTGAGCATAATTGGATCACCAGAAACATGAAATAACCCCATTTATACAAATGAGACATGAGCACCAGAGAAAATGAACATCAAATACAACTTTCAGTTTAATGTGATGCCTTTAAGTATTTTTTTTCTTCAACAAAACAGTGTTTCTAATATAAAAATAAATACACCTATTTTTCCTTAGGAAGTAGCATACTAAAATATTTTTGGTGTGTAAAAATTGTAAAATGTGAAAAATTTCTTGTATACATGGTACAAAATGATTTTAGTAATCCTTGGGATAGTAAAAGTATATTAACTCTTAAAGAGGGTCAAATAACCTGTGACAGTTTATGAATCAGTGGTAACCATCAAACAATTACCTCTAGAAAGAGAAAAGTATACATTCTGCGCTACCATAAGAAATCTAGAAGATTTTTATGGTGATTTAAATACTATTGCTTAAATGAATATTTCTTTGGGATGAGGCTAAAACCACTCTGCAGTGTTTATTTTGGCTAGTTAGAATTATATAAATATTGGCCATGAGCTATAAAAGTAACTACATTCCTTAATGAAATGATGACTGAAAATATGTTTTTAAATGATTCACACTTGCTTCTTCCATAAAGCAGCAAACTTTGGCAAGAGATTTGGGCCTGCATATTATCATAACCCTGTAGACTTGGAACTATTCACAAACACATTTACCTAACACCGCATTAGCATTATTTTTCTCAGGGAAGAATCTCCAAAATGATGCAGACAATCTTCTATTTAAATTAGTAACAATAGAATACATAAGTATAACATTTAATCAGAAATAAGGGATTAAATGGTTTTTTAGCATTCTTTTCAAGAAAAAAAATGGGAGTTTACAGAATTGTTTCATGACATTATATCATCTAACATTTTCTTCTCTTTTGAAGTGATCCATATAAGCATGCATTTTATTTATATTAACATTAATTTTACTTTATTATGCTATAAGATAGGAACCAAGTCGAAATAAAAATAACAATAAATATGGATTAAAAAGATTTTCTAAATACTATGTTTGGACCTCTGTGATGGCAACTGGTAAAAAGACAGAACACCCATTTCATTTATTGACAGAAGACAAAATCAGCACAAATTTATTAGACCACAGGTTTCCCATTTGGTAGAGTCAATGGTTGTAGATTTCAATGTCTCAACTCAAAGAGTGTTTTAGAAAAGAGTTAATTTTAGACCTAAGTTGGAATCAATTATTCTATCACATCTACTGACTAGGCTATGGGAAAATTTTTTTCTAGCAAGGAAAGTATTAATAAATGTTTCATCAATATTTATACTTTTATCATCAAATTATACTTCATTACATAGCTATGAAATAGAGATAGAAATGCTGAATGACCATCAGATATTATTTGAATCCTGATTCTTATTTGAGGTTACTATGCTTCAATATATAATATCAACAAAATATAGCTAATAATATTTTTACCACAAACTTATTGTGAAGTCTCAAAGAGATAATACAGTTGGCCTATAAAGATGTAGCTTTCAATAATGTCTCTCATTAAGAATCATATCTTTTTTCCTTGATATTCATAATTACTCACATAATCTTTTAAATTGGCTTTTGATCTCAAATTATTAAAGAAATGGAATATGGAGAACAAATGTGTCACCAGGAGTTCCTTACTATAGTAGTGTTTCTTTCTCACTGGTCACATAATTTTGGCTACACAAGTAACTGATATTTAGACAACTTGTATTTTTAATTATTTAAGGTAGCACCAAAGTTACCAAAGGAATCTAGAACCTCACTGTTATCATGTTAACTAGAACAGTGAGCTCTGGTGTCAGGCACTCCAAGTCTGAATCTCATATCATCCCCATGCATTTGACCACAGGAAGCTACTCTTAGTCAGTGTTCTCTTCTGTAAAACAAGTACGATAATGGTACCTGCTAGTGACTATATACAACAGATAAAAGGGACTTAGGATGGCCACAGGTACATAGTATGTACTCAATAAATAAGAGCTCTTGCAATTTTATAACTTGATCATAATACTAAATGTACCCAATTATTTAACAGCATCTTGAACACAGTGTGACATCTTGTATTTATTAGAAATAATCCACAGAGTTAAGAATCAACATCTATCATAAAGAACCAGCAGCAAAAGAAACGTTCATAATACTGGATGAACAGTCAGACACATGCCTTAGCTTAAAAAACAGAACATCTTCTAGAAAGAGTTTTAAGTTTCTAAGTTAAAAAGCACTGTTCTGAATAATACGTATCACAAGGGAATGTGGATTGCAAGGCGCTTGATATTGACAACAGCATCAAAAAAAAAAAACTTTTATTATTTCTCACGGAGGTATCCTTGGAATGTTTTGTTGAAATTGGAGGAATTACTAATTTATTCTTTGCAAATATTCCTCTGGCAACTTGAGAAGGACAGAATAAGTCAACTTATTTCCTTGCTGAGAGATTGCAGTGAGATCCCACTGATTATCAAGAGTAACTGCGGTTTTTCTACAGTGTACTGAGAGAAGGAAGCAGCACTTAGAGTAAGGGAAGTTATGCCACAATAAGGAGCCAATCAATGACAGTAATTTAGCTAAGGGAAATCTCTCCAGGTTATCCAATCTTACTGAAAAACAACTGGCATTCTTGAAACTGTGAAACTAAGATGGTTATCCAGAGAAGAACTCAGTGGGGGTGACACTTTGTAAAGTCTGTAGCCTATTATCAAAGATGTGACATCTTTTGTGAAAGTAATTGAAAAAACTACCCTAATGCTCTGAGAATAAATTTACTGCTGGGGAAAAAAAATGTAGTGAAGGGTTTGTTATCAATTCTAAAATGCTTCTGTTTCAGGTTAGGGGCATTGAAACTGAAGAGATTTGGGTGGTTGCCTCTCTCTATCTCTCTTTAATGCACACCTTGAGGTGATTGACCAGTTGATAAGAGAGGCAGATTTACTCTCGTGTCAGTGAGATAAAATGAACGACACAATGGTGTCTGCTCAGGCCTGTCTAGTGGCAGGATCCATGCAGCAACTGGATCACCTCCCAGGACCAGGCACGAGACCCATGGGCTCTTCCTCCTGCATCTGTGTCTTGGATTTCACCTCAGACCAACATAAACTCTGACAACTGTCAAAAAAGGGTGAAACTGCATAACAGTGATATTGTTTCACTGAGGTTCTGTTTATGTTTGTTTAAATCCCCAAATATAGGTAGACCAATGGCAGTGAGACACATTCTTTTCCTATTCTCTATTCCTGTGGTTTGAGTGAGGTTGACTCTCTGCCTAGTTTGAAGGGCAGAAGCCCCTTTCGTAGCCAAATGACATTTTAAAAATGGCCATTTGATGAATATCTTGGGGACAAAGGTATTTTTCCAGAAAGCTGCTCTGAGTTCCTCTCCCCCAGCCCGGTGTCTAGATAGAATTCATAATTTAAACTCTGTGTTAGGTTAAGGAAGGAAAAAAAAAGAATATCTAATATGTCTAATAGGAATTTTACTTTTTAGATTATACTAGTATGAATTTAGTATGCGATGATAAAGTAGTTAGCATTCTATTTTAAAATTGTTTTAACTTAACATATAATAACGATACATACTTATGGGTTCATATGTAATAATTGAATATTTGTTCATCAAGCAAGGCTAGTTGATATTTTCTTCCATTTAATATTGCTCCTCTGTATTTGGAATCTTCAAGACAATCTCCTTGTTCAGTATAAAATAGGTAGTAGGCTATTTTGAATTATAAGCACCCCAGTTTTATCTTGTATTTCTTCTTTTTAATATCTCAATGATAGGTGAATCTATAAATATAAAATGTACTTATACATTTTTAAATTTAACAATAGTACATGTAGACAAAATATATAGATCTGAAGGTTAATATAGCAAGATTCCTATCCATTTCTACACACAGCAGAGGTCTATATCTAGGGGTGGACAGGCCAAAAACAGAGATAAAGTTGCCAGACGAGTGGGCTAGATGGGAACTGTGATCCAAATGCTGAGCACAGCCAGGTCCAAGCTAGCATTCCTGAAAGAGGAGGGCTGTAGGGACCATGGTGGATGGAAGTGAGTGGAGAGGATCAGCTGCTCTCCAGTAGTGGTGAACTCCTGTCCCACGAGTATAAACTTAGAAAATGCAAAAAAAAAAAAAAAAACACCTAGTAAAATACTATTTCACAGTCCTTTATTAATTAGCCCTCTGTGGGCAAATATGCATGATGGTCACATTATTTTGGATATGGTCACAGGGAGCCCTTGTGACTACCCAGCAGCATGGCTATAAACCCCAGGCACATATGCCCCAGGGCACAATACTCTATTGTGGACTCAAAACACTAACTTCCAAATCTTCTATTCCTTTTAATTATGGTGTTTAAAAATAACAAAAAAAATCAAATCAATGTATGTTATAAAAAATAGGCTTTATTGAAGGACCATAAAAGTTATTATAACCCTGAAATTCTGACAAGTATAGAAAAATAACTCTATTTTGGGGTGATAGATTTATTTTATTTTCAGATACCAGGGAAACTTTCAGATTGTTCCCAGAATTATCATACATTTAGCATTTTCTAATTATCTCAAAGAAAACTTAAAATTATAATAGGATGCTCAAAACATATAAGCAACTTGATCATTTTCATATGATGCAAAACTGCTGAATCTAGTGAATATGAAATTCATTTCATAATTCTAATAAAACAAATGCAATATAGAGTTCATTTATATTGAACCAGTGTAAATAGAACAAGTCAGATGAGATATAGAATATAGAATGATCAAGTCTCTATATTTTTCTTACTTAAATAATCTAATCGATAAGTATTTCATTAAAATTCTCACCAGCTGTGCTGCCTGCAAGACATTGCAGTGAGCTGAAGAGGTGCTTTGGTGTGTGATCACCTATGCTTGGTAGAATTTTGGTGATGCACCTGCCTTTGGTCATCCATGTTCCTATAAGTAACCCCACACTCAAACTAGGATGAATAACCCCCATAAAGTCACAGATTCACTAACATAAAATAAATTCTGTCTGCAGAGCTAAGAAGAAGGTCCAGTAAGTTAAGAGTACTTACTGCTTAAGTATGAGGGTCTGAGAAGGCGTAGGACCAACAAAATTTGATTTCCTAAAACCCACATAAAATTCTGTGTGTGACTATGCATATCTATGAATTCAGTCTTGTGGGAGGAAGAGATGAGAGACACTCTAGGGCTCCCTAAACAAAAATGGCAAATCTGAATTGAGGGAAAGAATCCATCTCAAGGAAGTGCATGAGGAATAACAGAGGAGGAAAACTGTCATTCTCCTCTGGCCTCTGCACGCATGCATGGCTTATCACAACCCCCCCCCACACACACACGAACACACATGCCAAAAAGATATTTGGTCCACCAAAGATTTTTGTATGACATGGACTGAACCGCAGCTCAACTGATTCCATGCTCGCTTTGCTCTGTGACTACGTGGACTACACAGATTGGAGCCAAATAATTGTATCCTCAGTGGATGGCAAGTTCTAGAAAGCCAATGGGAAGCCTTCCAGTAGTTCAGTTTAGAGTGGTTGAGCAATAGTTCAGTCGTAAAGTGCTTGAGGACCTGTACTCAATCCCCAGAACCCACATAAAAATGTCGGAGGTAATGGTGCATGTTTGCAACCCCAGGCCTGGGGGGGACTCAGACACAGGCAACCCCTCAGGCCAATGAAAGACTCCGTCAAAAAACAGAAGAAAAAAGAAAAAAGAAAAAGAATTGGGTGGCATTACTGAGAAGCACCACCTGGTGCTGTACTCTGGCCTCTACATGTATGTGCACATACATGCATCTCCACACCTAAAATCATGCACACACGTTCACAAGTGCATAAAAAATAGCTTCAACTTAGATGTCTTATGATCTAAAGCCTTTGGTTTTTAACTTTGGCTTGAAAGACCCAACTAAACACTACTTGTAGTTAGTTGCTTTTGTGTGGCTAGGATAAAATACCCAACAAAAAGCAGCTGATGGAAATAAAGGGCTTATTTAGGCTTACAGTCTCTCATGATAGTAGGTAAAGCTTGTGAAGCAGAGACTGGAGATGACCGTCTGCCACAGTAAGTGTAAAACAGCAGCAAGAATATGAGCTGAATTCTGGCTGAGAGAAGCTGCCCTACAACATCCCTAAGTACACTGCCAGAAATATATCTCCCCCGGCAATATTCCATCTCCAAAACGGCCACCAAGATTTCAGAACACATGGGTTTATGGTGAACATCTGATTCAAACTTCCACAGTACTGGGGCAAGCTTTAATAAAAATTGTGAAAAACATCAGAAGATAAGCAGTAAAGAATGAAGCCTCTTATCCCAATAAAAGGTATCAACTTCTAAACCAATCTTAAATGATAATTAAGAAAATGTTAGCTTATGGGAAACTAGAAATGATCAAATCTAAAATAATTAATAAAGTATAACTGAAACCTATAAACTCCAGCTACTTAGAAGGAATTTTGAGAAAATTTTGACATATATGTAATAGTGGCTTCCTCATCACAGTGATAAAACATCTGGAATAAGCAATTTAAGACAAGAAGAATTTATTTGGGCCAGTGGCTTTATGAATAAAACAATGTGGAGAAGAAGGCAGAGAGGCAAGATCAGCTCATCTGAGGAAGGAGGAGGAGGGGGTATGTGTTCACAAATCCTTGGAAATGACACCATGGAAAGGCTAGCTTAAACTGTGGATGGGATGTAAACTTAACAGTGACTAATAACTTTTTCAAGAACCAATGTCCTCCCAAAATATTACCACCAGCTGGAGACCAAGTGTTTATATCCCATGAGCTGGGAAGGATGTTTTATATGCACATTATAACAGTAGACTGATCCCAGTTTTCTCATGACAAAATATAATATCAAAGAGAGTCCACACACCAATTAAGTGAAGGAAATTATAGGAAAGGTAAATAGTTCCTGACACACAACAAGTATTCCTTCCTTTTTGTAAATTTTCTAAATGATTTTTAGTAATCATCAAATTTTGGATTTTTTGGACATGAATATCATTTACTTTAATCATATTAATTCATCATCATCCATATTTGTCTCTCTTCTTTCCTCCTAAACCTCTTCCTCCCTACAAAATTCCATCCTTTACTTTCAAGTCTTTGTCCCTCACTCTCACTCTTTCTCATTTGCTCTCTCTCACACACACAAACACTTGTGTTCTACATATGACACACAACATATGATACCTTACTTTCTTTTTCCTTCCCATCATACTCAATTCATTCATCCTCTAAAATGCATCCTCTCCCACATAGTTCCAATTCAATTAAGTCACACACACACACACACACACACACACACACACACACATACACACACACACAGGTTCTGTATATATAAAAAAAACATGGCATTTGTCTTTCTAAGTCTGCCTTATTTCATTTATCATGAAAATGTCTAGTTCCATTCACTTTTGAGCAAATGACATAATGTCATTCTTTATATCCTGATAAAAATTCATTACATATGATATATATTTTTTGAGGGGGGGAGTAACCTCCATGCTGATTTCCATAGTGGCTGTGCCAGTTTACATTTCAACCAGCAAAATATGAAGGTTCTGTTTAACCCACATCCTTCCCTGCAGTTTTTCTTAATGATAGCTTTATGATAGCAATGAAGTAGATTTTCAAAACATTTTAATGTGCATTTCACGGATGGTTCAATTGTAGAAGACTTACTCATATTTTTATTGCTCATTCATTTGCATCTTTTGGGAACTACATACTCAATTCTTTTAAAAAATAGTGATTGGATTATTTGGGCTTTTGATGTTTATTTTTTAGAGTTCTTCATATATTTCATCTTATTAATCTGTCAGAAGTATAGCCAGCAAGATTGTTGTCCATTCTCTAACATTCACTTTGCCAATTGTTTCCTTCGCTACGTGGAAGCTTTTCAGCTTCATGCTGTCCCATTAGCCAAACCTGCTACTGTTTCCCAAGCTCTTAGGAGCCTGTCCCACGTGGTCCTCCTTCCACAAGGGAAAGTGTACTTTCTACTTTTCCTCAACCACTTTCAGAGTCTCAAATCTAACATTAAAATAGGATCCATTTTGAATGAAGTTTGGTATAGGATGTGGAGCAGGGATCTACTTTCATTCCTCTGTGTAGACAACTGGTTTCCCAGCCCATTTGTTGAGTGGATCTCTTCTCTAAAGTGCTTTTACACCTCTGTCAAAATAATAGGCATTTGTAGCTGCCTGTGTTTATTTGTGGTCTTCTATTCCTTTCGTCTTTGTGTTTGTTCTCTGCCTGTGCCATGCTAGTCCTTTCATTGTTCTTATTGTTGTTTTTGGTTACTATAGCTCTGTATTATAATTTGAAATCATGCATTACGAAAGTGCCAGCATTGCTTTTTGCTTTCTTTGATTGCTTTGACCATTTAGGGACTTTCATGCTTCTAAATGAATTTTAAATTGCTTTTTCTAACTTCTGTGAAGAGTATCACTGGAATTTTGATGAGGATTGTGCTGAATCTATAGATTGTATTTGGTGAAATAGCCCTTTTCACAATATGAATTCTGCAGATTTACGAGCATGGAAGATCTTTTCATCTTCTAGTGTATGTTTCAATTTCTTTCTACTGTGTTTTAAAGTCTCCATTGTAGAGGTCTTTCACCTCCTTGCTCTGGTTTATTACTATGCGTTGTGTAAGCTACTATGAATTGATTTTGTTTTGATTCTCAGCATATTTGTTTTCTTAGACAGAGAAGTTACAGATTTTTCTATGCTAATGTTGTATCCTGCTTCATGGCTGAATTGTTTTTCAGATCTCAGATTTTTAATGATATATTTCAGCTCTCTTAAGAATAGGATATAAACCTCAAATAAGTACAATTTGACTTTTATTTCCTATCTATATCATTCTTATTTGTTGCTTGTTATTCTAGATTCGACTTAAAATAACATACTGAACATGATTGGACAGAGAAATCCTTATCTCATTCTAGACATCAGAACAAATATTTTCTATATTCCCAGTTTTTATAACCTTTATTTGGCATTTTATATGTACATAATGCATTTTAACAATAATTTTCTCTTAATACTCTCCCTTGTCCTCTCCTTCCGCTGAACCCCTTTCTCCATCCAGCCAGTCCCTCTTCCATTTTCACGTCTTTTTTTGCCTTCGTTCCTCATCTGTGACATGGGCCCAAAACTGTGTGGATAAGAACTACCACTGTGCATCTGGAGAGATGGTTCAGCGGTTAAGGCACTTGCCTCCAGTGCCTAAGGCCCCGGGTTCAATTCCCCAGGACCCATATATGCCAGATTCGCAAGGCGATGGCACTGGTGCTCTCTCGCTCTCTCTCTTTCTCTCTCTCTCTGCTTTAAAAAGAATAAATAAAATATAAAAAAAGCACTACCACTGAGATGTCATGAATGCAGTGGTCCCCTCATGATTCTGGTATCCATCAAATTGCTCTCTACATACTTATATGTATGCTCATATAGTGGTGCCGCTCTCTCTTTTGATCAGAGAAGCTTTTTTATTCTCAAATGACAGTGACTACTGGGGGGGCTCTCAAAATTTCATCAAAGTGCCAAGAACAAACATTAAAGGAATCATATACTTGACAATCCTCTGGGAACATTGTTTGCTCACATGACATAAATCTTTATAATCCTGATCCATCATATATGTATCAAGATTTATACTAAATATATATTTATCCTTTGCTCACGTGGTATAAGTCTTGATAATCTTGATACAGCATATATGTGTGTGTATCAAGATCTATACTACATATATTTATAAATATTTTATATATAGTATATTAAGCTCAATTACTTTTTTATTATTATATTGAAATACTTTATTCATATTCTTGGTTTCTTCAAGGTTTTATTCATGAAGAAATGTTCAAGTTTATTAAAGGCATGTTTTGCATTGACTGAGATGACCGTGTGGTTTTTGTTCCAAAGTCTGGTCATGTGCTATATTACATTTACTGATTTACATATGTGGAATCGTGTTTGCATCCTTGTAATGAAATCAAACATTCATAGTGTGTGATGCTTCTAATGTGCTTCTAATTCAGATCACAAGTGTTTTTGATGAATTTTTGCTATATTCTCTATTGTGCTTTATCTAGCTTATCTTTATTAATTCTGTCCACCAATTCTTTATTTGTTTAGCTTGTTCTTGCTTTTCAGTGACCTTAAAGTATATCACTAAGGTATTTGAGGTTAAAAAGAAGAAATCTTGAAGGTACTTTGCACATGCTCCTTTAACGTTTGTTTCTTAGTCGCTAGCTTTGTGGATGTGTTTTAAGTTGCCTCACTAAGGATTTAATTTGGTGACAATGAAAATTGTTTCTTTAAATTTATGCACCCTATTGTTATTAGTATTTTTCATGTTGATTTTTAATGTATCGCTTCTTATAAATGCATTTTACATTGTACTGGGTTACATAATTTTCGCCCAGTAATATAATGCAAGTGAAGCTTATCCCCCAAAGAATCTCCTGCCATTCGCTTTACTGCCTTTCCCTTCTCCTGTTGGTCCTCTTGTTCTTCTGTCTAGTTTCACGTCTACTTTCATGTTATTACATAGATGAAGTTTTGTAAACTATACAAAATATAGTAACCAGAAATTAGACAATATGTGCAATATTTGCCTTTCTGTGCCTGGTTTCATTCAATTAACATGATTGTCTTCAGTTGCATCAATTTTCATAAAATGGCATAATTTTACTTTTTAAGGTTAAAACGTTCTACTCTGTATATGCCCTATATTTGTTTTATCTACACCTCTGTTGATGGACACCAAAGCTGAGTAGCCAATCTAAGATGTAGCTCTTGTGAATGGTGCTGCAATAAACATTGCTGTCACACATCTCTGAGAGGATTTACTTATTTCTTAATATAGAAATTTTAGCTAACAACTATCCTTAAAGAACTATATTTGCATCCTCTGAAAAGGTCAAATAATCTGTACTTGACTGTTATTTTAGTGTAGGAATTATTTATACTGTCTTTCCTGATTATTTTCATGATTAATTGTTCAATCAAGAGTATAGCTATTATTTTTTAGTTTTATTCAACTATTATCTGAGCATATGTGAGAAAGTATTTTAATTAATTTGTATTTGTTAACACTTGCTTTATGACCTAAAATGTGATATATTTTATAGAAAGTTCCATGGGCTACTAAGAAAGATGTGTTCTCTAAATAATGGATGGAATATTTGGTAATTGTCCCTTAGATCTAAGTAATCAATGATTCAGCTGTATTCTGAAACTTCTTTGTTTATTTTTAATCTTGATGACATATTAATGCATTATTAAAATCATCCACAATTATTCTATAAATACCTATCTGTCCTTTTCTATGCATTAATGTTTCACATATATATGTGTGTGTGTATTATTTTATTGACTGATTATTTTATTAATCTAAAGTGGTCTTCTTATCTTTGCACTATTCTGTCTTGAAATCTATTTTGTAAATATAAAAGCTACCCATTTGTTTATTTTTTCATCCTTTGATTTGATCATTATATTTATTTGCATCTTTTAACATTCAGTTTCTGTGTGCGTTTGCCGGTAATATTTGTTTCATAGAGGTAGCATATAGTTGAGTCTCGTTTTAAACCAAATTAGCTATTATGGATTTTAACAGGAAAGTTAGGTCTGCTTACATCATTTAGGGTTGTTATTCCAGAAATTTTGTTTATTTCGGATAGGATAGAAATTGCATGCACCACTCTGTACATCTGGCTTTATGTGTGTACTGGAAAATCAAACTCAGGTCCTTAAGCTTCACCAGCAAGCGCCTCAACTACCTAGCCATCTATGTAGCCCCCTGCCCCCATTGTTTCAAACATTTATGTAAAGGTTTATAATTATTTTCAAGAAAATTTTATGAAGAAATATATGTTTTGCCTACTGAACTATAGAATTTAAAAATCAAATACTCTTCAAAAATCCATGGTGCCATCAAAATATGTAACAATAATACATTTGTAAACTAATGATACTGTTCTTCTTCAGAAAGCAAAAGATGGAGCTTGGGGTATAACTCTGTGGTAAAGCAGTTACCTAGCATGTGTGAGGCCCTAGGTTCAATTGCTAGTTGTACAAAAGAAAACCAAGAGAGGGAGAAAGGAAGGAAGGGACGTTAGGAGGGAAGGAAGGAAGGCAAGAAGGAAGGAAGGGACAAAGGAAACAAAATAAATTTCTCTCTTTCCATATATATACTGATTTTAAATGTTATCAGTGAAAAATCACTCTATAATGCCTACTAATAAATGTACTACTAGTAAATGTATGCTTGAATACAAGCCATTGATATCCTAAGGGAAATTACTTTAGACCTAGTAGGACAAGTACTCTGTCTCACAAAGTTTAGTATTAGCCTAAACTCAGGCTTATTAACTTATGCAGTTGATACTTTTCTTGTTTCTGTAACAAAATACATAGAAAGCTTAAGCAAGTTAAGAGAGGAAGGGTTTGTTTTGGTTCACAGCTTGAGGTTGTTGTCCATGAAACCATGAACAATGTGTCCCTAAGAGTATGAGGCGCCTGGTCACATTGTGTGTACAAGGGAACAGACAACAAAGAATACAGGTGCTCAGCTTGCTCAGCCATGGATGGCT
Source organism: Zapus hudsonius (assembly GCA_004024765.1). Lineage (NCBI taxonomy): Eukaryota > Metazoa > Chordata > Mammalia > Rodentia > Dipodidae > Zapus > Zapus hudsonius. Next base: position 41,801 of record PVHP010005701.1, read on the forward strand.
ACTGCCCACAGTGAGGGTAGGTCTTTCCATTTCAACTAACCTCATCAAGAAACTCCTTCACAAGCATTCCTAGGAATTGATTTCCTAGGTTCCTTTAGATTCAGTTGAGTTGACACTTAAAATTAACCATCACATCCTGCAAGACTCAGTGAACACAGACTTGTATAACACTGGTGATTCCAATGTTTAAATGATTCAGTTCACATAGCATTCTTCAAAAGGAAGATTATCAGTATAGCATACAGTCTGCAATGGTATGTTTTCAAAATTTAATTGGACGTAACAGAAATAATACATATTTTAAATCTTTGGAGTACATGTTGAAAGAGGTGAGTTAAGCACTAGAAGGCCATGTGTGGTAGAGCATGCCCTTAATCCCAGCACTAGGGAAGCAGGGGTAGAAACTGCATAGTGAATTCCAGGTCAGCCTGGGATAGAGAGAAACCCTACCTCAACAAAAAAAAGAGAGAGAAGAAAAGAGAAAGAAAGAAAGAAAGAAAGAAAGAAAGAAAGAAAGAAAGAAAGAAAGAAAGAAAGAAAAAAGAAAGGATAAAATTTGCTTTTAAAATGATGAGGCCAACTTACGCATCAATAATATGTACTATTTTAATAATGTTTACTTCTGTTTCTTAAAATTTAATATAGTGTTTTAATATAAATTTTAATAATTGAAAAATGAAGGAATCATTTTTCATGAAAAGATTCATTATTCAAACAAATAGATCCTTCTTTAAGATAACTCAGCCTAAGACAGTAATAGACCAGTAGCAAATCGGCAGGGAGCAATACCCTGGCTGGAACAGAGAGAATTTTCCAAAGTGTACAAGTAGATAAATTATGCAAAATCTACTACTCTAATGTGAGCAGTTTCAAAAATAATAAAGAAAGCTAACAACTCATGTCTAATTAGTCAGAGAGACTGGGGACTACTTCACCACTCCATGCAAATGGCCACTAACAATCCTGCAGACACCACTCACATTTACTCTAATGACAAGGCAATAAAAATGTTGAAGATGCTCTTAAACAGAATGTACTCATTTATTCACACACTGAAATTCTAAAAAGTTTCCAGAGATGTCTATCAAAGTGAAAGTTTTCTATTAATGATAAAATGTTTATCTCATGGAAGGGAATTTTATGTCCTTTCACTTTCTGGTGCTGAGAATAAATTTGATGTAACACAGAGTGTGTGTCCTCCAGTAGCTGCTTTGTCTACATAATGTGTGACACATGAAACACAGAGACCTTTCCTGTGCAGCCTGTGGCATGTGCATTGCTGACTCCTCAATATGAGGGCCTGAAAGAAGGATGGAAGATGAATCTTTTGGTAGTTTTGAAGTGTTTAGGAACTGAACCCAGGGCCCACAGATAGTGTTCTATGACTGAGCTACACAACTAGGCCATGGAGCTCCATTTGATCAAGTGACTGACTACTTTTAAAAATAAATTACCAAGCCAAGCTTGGTGATACACACTTTTCATCCCTGCACTTGGGATGATCACATAGGAAGACAGCCCTGAATTTTAGGTCAATCTAAGATAACAAAATGAGTCTGGGCTACTGTAAGTCACTGTCTTATTTTTTTAAAAGAAGTTCCTGCATTCATTTAAGCAGGTAATTATAAAGAAGACAAGTAACACAGTTTAGAAAATAAATCAAACCAAACATTTTGTATAGATCATGCAGATAAAAAAGGATTTCCAATAAAAATAATTGTTATGAAATTCCTGTTACCAATCACTTGCAAATATCAAAATGGGAAGATGCTCCCCTCCCTCACTTCCACTGGACTACTTCTAAACAGACATGACAGATTTAATTGATGAGTTTAAGAAATACTTAAAACCAATGCCTGAAACTGAGAAACTACCAGGCAAAAACATGGTGGAAACATTTCAGGACATTATAATGGGCAAAAGTTATCTGGTCAGGAACCCCAAAACACAGGAAACAAAAACAAACAAACAAACAAATGAGAGTCCATCAAATTGAAAAAGACTGCACAGCAAAGGAAGTGAGCAAAGTGAAGATCCTGTCTATATCTATAGAACTGTATAAGAAGTATTTCAAAGTATAAAGATGAAAACAATGTATCAAATATGCAATGAACGACATCAACAAAAAGCAATTGTTCAATTCAAAATTACTAATAGCCCTAAAAAGACATTTCTCAAAAGAAACATAAATGCCAACAGATATATGAAAATTCTGAATATCAACAATCAGCATGAAAATGTAAATCAGAAACACAACTAGACAAGACCTTATTTCAGTAAGAATGATAATTTATCAAAAAGACTAATGAAAGAAAATACTGACAAAGAAATGGAGAAAAGGGGAAGTCTGTACAAGGCCCAGGGAAATGTAAATTAATATCACTGATGTAAATGCTTCAAAAGTTGATGTTATGGGAGACCTCTGTAGAATTTTGCTAACCACAGTCCAAGGAGAATAATAGGAAAAGGATAAATGGGGAAAAGGAGATGAATGATACTAAGTCCCAGACAGGTGAATGAAAGTAAGGTATTTTCTCTCACAGCAGGCTTACTAGAAAAAAATAATCTAAATATTCCAACAAATTAAAGGATAGGATATTGATTTTTATATCTTTATTATGAATAAGTATCTACATTGTATGAGCAAATCTTCTGAATGTGTCCCCGTTTCCCTCCTCTCTGTCCCACTGTACTTCCTTGGTGCCATACTGGATCTGTCCATAGGATAGGGGTTATGAGCTGCACCAGAGGTATATAGTTTTTCTTTTTTCTTTTTTTTCTTCTGCCTTTATGTATTGTTGCTGAGGGGGGGCAATGTCTCTGGATATTCTCCCCCACCGTGGCTCTTACATTCTCTCCGCCCCATCTACCACTCAGTTCCCTGAGTCCTAGTGGGTGAGTTTTGAGTCTGCTTTGTTGTTGAGATCTTGAGTATCTCTGGAAATTTGCCCTCGGTTGTGTTGGGTATCTTTGGTGTCTGTCTCCATTGACTTTCCATGGGTTATCAGACTTGCTGTGGTGATTGGTCTCCTGTTTGTCTTGTCACTTTCTCGTAGGTTTCATTTGGCCCTATGTGAAGGCTAGGTGTGGTTTGTCTCCTGCCAGGATGTCAGCTATCATCCAATGTCTTTTTGGTGGAATTGAGTTGTCCCCAGCTCTCTCAATGCCTTCTGAAAAATACAAACAGTATCTCCATCAGAGAGTGAGATCAATATAGACTAAATGTGACAACATTGCTATTTTGACTAGCTCCTGTTGGGTGTAGCCTCTCTGTAGCTCTCTGGTAGTGGGAATTGCCCCTAGGAGCCCGAGATCTTGGTCTCCATAGGATTTTGCTGTGCATCCCAGTTCCAGTTAAGGGTTCCTTGTCACTAAGCGGATCTCTTAGCCAATCATTAAGCTGTTGATTACGCTCCTCAGTTTAGTGCCTCTATTGTACAGATGAGCATTTCTTGACTTGCTGCTTTCTTCCATATAGCAATGTGCTCAGCATTCTCTGAAAATTGTCTATACTGCATTTCAGTGATCTCTATTTCTCCAAATATCATTGACCAATTTCCACTGGCAGCTCATGCAACACCTTCTAGTGCTACACATGCTACCATCAGGGAGCTGGGTTTGTTTTTTGTTTGTTTGTTTGTTTTGTTTTTACCACAAGAAAGGAATGTTTGAATATATAGCTATGTTTTACTAAATTAAAAGATTATACAAAATATTTCATATAGGTAACAAAACATTACATGATGCTTTATTAGTGTACAATTCTTGTGTTTTTATGTGTCAAAATGTAAATAAAACTACAACATAGAGTATTGAATGTCTGTATCTATTTAAAAACTAAACCAAAGCAAAAGCCACTTGTTATTTTTTTACTGCAGATTCCATATGTCCCTGACATAACTTAATAATTGTTCTAAATGTGGCTCATCACACTCATTCCATTGATGTTCATTAATGTGCTTCATTGCAGCATTTTCTTCTTTCTGACAGTCAAATAATATTTCATTGTGTGTATGCACACGGAAAATTCAAGTGACCAGATGAAGAGGAAAACAAAGAAAAGGGATATATAAGCATATTGAAAAATGAAAAGAGAAAGCCAAAATAATAACAAACTAGCAAAGGCAGGAGGATTGCCATAGGATTGTGTCTGCTCAATACAGAGTGAGTTGCAAACCCACCTAAGATGCACAGTGGAACTGTCTCAAAAAAAAGAAAAAAGAAAAAAACAAAGTTGAAGCATTATAATTGAAACAGTACTTCAATATAGGTTTTTAAATGCAGGCATTTTTCATTGTTTAATTGAAGACCACTTCAGATTTTCAATATAAAACCCATACATAATTAGGCAGGTAAAATTACAAGGTAATAACTATGTAAAACTTAAAATGTTCCTTTAAAGGAAAGTTGTCAGAAACTTTAAAGCAAATTGTCAAGAAGGGCAACTACCCTTGTATTTTCTCATCTCTTCTTTACATGGGTGTTTATTCATTTCTACTCGGTCTGTACCTGCTCTCTGTTTATGAGAACAGCTTCTGATTCCTGTGAAATTGAAGTGTTTCATCTTCCAAGCACATCTTCCCAGTCTGAATAGCTTACATCCTAATACTCTAATTCTCAAAGGCTTACCTGCCGCATTGATATCAGAGAGTCCTTATGAAAGAAACATCAAGGACCATCACAGATGACAGACTCAAATTATGGAATGAGGTGACCGTGTGACTTGAGAATTTGTGCATCTGGGTTACTCCTTTCAAGCCCTATCTAGGACAGTACTAATATGAAGCCGATACCACTAACATGCATTTGTCACTAGGGTCTTTGACCTTTGTCACTTGCTCTTTAAAAGCCATTGATGCAGACACTCACACTGCTTTAATAATGGGTTGTAATTGTCCTCTGTTGTTCACAGCAAAATCTAGTGGGCTATGAAGTTGGAACAGCATTTATTTTCTAAAATAAGACTGACTAGAATAACAACACTCCACATGTAATAGCAATACCAATCTCCTCTACTGTATATTTTTTGGTCCTTTTATCAGAATGAAAGCAACTTAGAAATAAAATTTTAGTCAGTGTTTCTTTCAACCTATAAATGCTTAAATAAGTTTAGGGCACTCCAAATGGCCCAGATATGAGCATGAAGTATGCTGTCAAAATCCCAGTGAAATAAATTGAGCTTAAGATCAGATGTGCCTTTTAACTTTCTAAGGAGTTGGAACCACAGATAGTATCCTGACTTTTTTGTTTAACTAAAAAGAGAATGCACAATACAAGACCAGAGAGAATCTAATTAACTTTTTAGATCTAGCCAATTTCTCAGTTATTGCTTAAGTTCAAGATATTAATATCTGAATTCCATTTCTTGGTCAAAAGAAGAATAATGGTTAAAAGAATATAGCTCATCTTTTAGTTAATGCAAATCAGATATTCTCAAAGGTGAAAATAACAGTTAGACTACTTCCAGCAATATACTGTTATACCTGGTTAAAACATATCAATAGTATTCTTTAAACACTATTGGTTTAATCTATACTATGAATGCATTAAAGTGTTTTTTAAGTGTTTTTATTCCTCCCAGCAAAGGCTAAAGAATAATGAGTTTTAAATAGATTACTAGAGCCGTGGTGGGGGAGACTATCCAGAGGTACGGCCAGGAGAACCTGGCTGAATACTAGGCTATCCATGGTCCCCTGTCACAAGGACTGATCCAGACGACCCATGGAGGAGGTTATCCAACGGAGTGGGGAGGGGAATTGGGGATAGCAACTCATTGTTTGCCCACTAAATGTTGTAACTCATATAGACAATAAAAAAATTATTAAAAAAGAGATCTAAATAAAGGATTTCCTTGAAAAAATAAAAAAATAAAAATAAATAGATTACTGCACTAAGAGGCTCGCAGTACCAAATTTTAAATATTATCTCTAAAAACAAAAGACAACAAAAACCACTTTGATTCTGAGAATATGCTACAAAGTTTTTAGTAATTAACACTTACAGGTATCAAAGAGAATAGAGATTATTATAAAGTTACTTTTTCATGAGGAAATTACTCCTAGCTGAGTAAGGTAAACTGTGGAAAGGCCAGCATCTAACAGTCCATTGAGCATCTACTTACAGCCCAGCAAGCTGAACCAAAGGAAGAGCACTGTCGTAGCACAGGATCTGCTGCATCCTTCAATAACCTGTGTCCCAGCAACTACAGCTCACAAGGAGTCCATGTGGCTTCCCCACCCTGATCCTGGGTCACCTTTGTTTATGAATCAACAAGGCAAATTTTACCAGTTTTCTAGAACTACTACCCAGTTTCTAGTTTTGCTTTTCTATTTTTTAAATTAAATTTCATAAATTTGTTAAAATAGTGTCTGATGACTGTGTGTGCTGAATGCACCTAACTAATCCTATGGTGGTCTTTATTCTGTTTATCAGATACTTTCTTATAGCAAGACATTTTTTATTTCCATCCAGGTCTTCCTTTCAATTTTTTTTTTAATGTGTGTTTTCTTTTTTATAACAAAAAAAAAAGAGTTGGGAACGATAGCCTCATTTTTGCTTTTTTAATTCACACAAAGTGAACATCTATTGCTGATGACTTTTATTCTCCCTGGATTTGATTTTTGAGTGTAATAATACCTGTCGGAAGCTTGGGGTTGTCACTTAAAGTGGACTTTCTGTTCATTTGGATGCCAGTACTTCTTTTCCTTATTATTATACCTAAAGACCAAAATAAAAGATTAAATGAAATTTTAAATGCTACATGTTATGATGTTGGAATAGAACTGTCTGCTTTAATTAATAATTCCAAGAAGTGGTTTGAAAGAAAGGGAGGAGCAACTCATAAAGTTGCACAGGGCATTTTGATATGCGCAAACCTATCATATCATAAATGATACTATATGTGACTTTCACAACACCATGGATATTGTTCTTATTTTTTCCATTTGTTCAGAAAAATAACTCAAAGCCAAATACCAGGAAATTTCAATTTACATTCCTCCATGTATCTATGTCCCAATATTCTACTCTAAGGCTACTTCCTCCCCCACAATCTTCTGCTGTTCCTATGCATTCTTCTCTTCTTTAAATCTTCCCCTTCATCTTTCTTCTTTTCACCCTCTTCCCATGCAAAACCCTTCCATATATATTCTTCATAGAACAAGAAATATGAGGGTCAAAAACTCAGACGAAAAGGGATATGGACAATATTTAAACACAATTTCAAATGATTTCAAAGTTCAAGGAAGAAAAAGCTGAATAATTAAGATCTCATATGAAAATGACCTGAAACCTTGCTATACTTTATATTTTTTCTAAAATGTTAAACTAGCATTTATATCAACCAAAAGACTCTTATACTGTGAGAACTGAAGATATTGGTTTGTATTTTATCTTTCCTCTAGTGACAAAATCCTGTATTGCCACAATTCCATACCATTATATATACAAGCATTTGAATTTTAATGAAAACATCAAATAATTCCCTATTACTCTGCAATTTCATGCACTCAAATGTCTCTCCACATACATTTCCTTTCCGATGACAGCCTGGTGCCTTCCTTTTTTCCCAGTTAAAATGCTATTCATCCTCCAAGGTTGAACTTAAATGTCTGCTCAACAAAGTTTTCTTTTGTCTTTCAGTAGTTGCTAAGTATTTGTGCTTTTATGGTGTTATAGAATGCCTGTGATACATCGCCACCTCCTCCCCAGGTCTACTCTCCTCCGTTCTCACTATGTCATTATGTCTGACCTATGCAGACAGACTCACTGGCCTCTGACCTCTGGTAGAATCAGCAAATGTGACATAATGGCAGAACAGAGGGATAGCAGAAGGAGAAGCAAAGGCATTTATTTTTCCAGTCTCCTCCCAGTGATATGTCTAAGTCACTTATATTAACAAAAAACCTATGCATTTTTTTCTGTCTCTCTGAATTCTGGTTTCCACTTCTTCCCTTTTAAATAAGAAGTGGTAACAGGGAACCTCCCTCCCCACCCCATCCCCTCTTGCCAACCTGGCTTTTGCTCTGCATTCTGCCTGCATCTTCCTAAACACTCCTTTATTGAAGTCATTTTGAATGACCCAATTTTTACTGTCTTCTTCTTACCTGCTGGATCACCAACAATATTTTATGTGTGTTTCTACGGTAGTGCCTAAAACACTAAAACATGTCTTAAATAGTTGTGTGAACATCTATCTCCCCATAAAATGTGAGTTATATACAAAGAAATCTCATTCAGATTTATACCCTCTAGCCTATGGAAGGGTTTTCTATAAATTAAAGTGCCTAATAAAGTTTTTTTTTAATTTAGAAGATTTACTCTTAGATGTTTTTCTTCCACCTAAAAATTAAGAAAACAGGACAAAATCCTACTTTGGAGACTAACATTTATCAGTACAGCCTTTGCATTTAGAGTATTTTTTCTGCTCAAATCAGCTTTAGACATTGATGGAATTATGTCTGCTATTGGTGAACATAGAAAACCTTTAATGAAAAGTCACAGCCATGATTACAGAATCGATGCTCCAAAGGGCACTCGAGGAGATTTTATGTTGTATTCTGTGGAAGATTAATTTAAATTACCTTAATGTTGACTAAAATAGTTTTGCTTTCCTGTTGGTATTCTGAGTTTGACTCAAATGTATGGTGTAATGAAAGAGACAACCAGAATAGTTCCTGGTGGTCAGAAGAGTAATGCTGTTATGGTAGTAGCCATATATGGAGTTCCATATATGGCTTCTAATAAAACTACCACAAATAAATATAAAAGTTACTTAGTACTGTGGAACTTTAATCTGATTCATGAATTGCCTTGTAACAAGGTGCACACACACACACACACACACACACACACACACACACACAAACACACACCAATTCCAAATGAGTAATGTTTACTAAATAGAATAACGTCTTAATATTGTCATTCATTCTAGTTTTAGAAAAATAAAAAAAAACTAGTAGCATTTACATTGCAACACAGGTAGAAATAAAGCTATTATGAAAAAGTCATGAAGTTGTCATGGTTATTAAGCAGTGCAAATGGTACCAATAGCAATATTGGAAACTAAAAGTTAAATTATTAGTACACTCTAATAGCCTAGAGAATTAGACAGACTCTCAACCCTTGGGACCTCATAAAACTTAAAAGCTATTATTCACAAAACAAACCATCAACAGAATCAATAAAAAACCTGGAGAATGGGAGAAAATCTTTGCCAGCTACACTTTCAACAGTGGTTTACTATCTAGAATTTACAAAAAATAAAAAATAATCAATAAATTGTTAGTACAGGCTATAGGGAATATTAGGATTAAAGTAAAGAATAAAGGCTAGAAACATCTGAAAAACTCTCTTTTGAAGTAAAGCAACCCATTTTGAGTTGTAACATTATAAATAAAGAATACCTTTATATCACCATGTTTGGGATAATTCATTGTAGCAGCAACAGGAAGTTAATATACAGAAAAAAATTAAAGAAAGAAAATATTTTTGATACCAGGCAAAAGGATTTTATGGCATGGAAATAAGAAAAAATAAAATAAGTCACATATTAGAAATAAGATAATCATATGTTCCTTTGTTGGAGCCTCAACTTTTTTTTTAAGTTGATGATATGAACCCGACTGAAGACATGATGAATCTAAAAGATTGCACAGGCTGCTCTCCCTGGCATATGTGAGAATCAGGCAAACACACAGAATCATGGTAGAGTTAGAGTCCCTGAACATAACTTAGACTGGGGCTTTAGAGGGTACAAAAAGGTGAAAGTAAGCTGAGAACGATCTACCTCTGGTTCCTGACAGTGGAGATAATTTCATACTCTTGCCACCATGACAGGCTGTATTCTCCTCAGTCCATGAGAGAAAAGAAACCATTCCTTCCATAAATAGTTTTCATCAGATGTTTTGTTACAGCAAGAGGAAAAGTAACTAGTATAGATATAGAGTTTATTTGTCTGTCTCCTTGAAGGAACCTCTGTTTGATTATGAGGAATACGAAGAATCAGCCAAAGTGGGTGACTGATTTAGATGCTGAGTGTCAGAACAAACGAGAAAGCTGAAGAATGAGACTGTGATGTCTACCATCCCAGAAATCCATAAATTTAAATAGTTCATTATTTTTAAAAGTCACTCAAAATTTATATTACACATTAAAGTCCCACCTTTTACTGTGTCAAGAATAAATGTTTGGATTATTGCTGGCGTTATCATACTTATGATAATATCTCATCTTCATATATTTGAATCTCTTAGTCTTTTTATTACAATGTTAAGGATTCACTTCTCTGTTTAAAAAAATGAGTCCCCTAACAGCAGGCTCATTGTCCTCTCACTCTATAAGACAAAACTGAATAAAATAAACCTTGAAGTTAAGAAGATCAGAGTTTTTATCCACTTCCCTAATGCATTTTGTTTTCATCACAGAACAGAGCTTTTCCAAGGACAGAAAGTCTCTATCTGGCCCCCTCTCCAGTTTTGTAGTACATATTATAAGCAGCCTTATAAAACTTTTGTTCCTCCAGCTCAAAAATTAACTTTGCTTCACAAGCCAAGATAAGTGATTCAAAAGATATTTCTTAATTTGCTATGGCACATCAACTCAATTAATAGCCCTGTACTTCACCATTGATGAAATTCACATCATTAATATGGTGAAAATTCCACATGTGTTAGAAGATAGAAAGTTACTCAGGCCTCTGGATTTGTCTTCTCCCACCACATAGTGTCCCACCAGACACCAAATCCAATGACGTCTGTGTAGATATTTATCTAATGATTCTAAGTATGAACATTTTGCATAAATGATTTCTACTTAGTAAACATGCTGTATTTTAACCTACATTTAATCATACTTCTTCCAGTAAAGCAATAAAACATGCCATTGAAATTGCATTCCCCCACAAACCTCATATGTTCGTTAATGTCACTCTGTATCCTGAAGACATTTCTACTCTATTTTCTCCTTGTTGCTTCTGGGCATTAACTAATCCTCTTCACTTTCCCTCTCCATAGCAAGAATGCCTTTTGTCATTGATTAAATGTCAAGGCAAAGACATTGTAGCCAATTGTGAAGATAGTTAACAGTATTCCAGAGGCTTAATGGCTACTATTAATACTTTAGGTCAAACTTATAAACAACATGGAGGTTGTGAACGAGTCAAGACTGCTAACTTCAGACTGGACAGACTGTGAATCTTAGCTGTTTCTCATATGTTAGCATTCATGTGGGTTGGTTACTAAAAAGCTGAGTGGAACCTTTATGTACAGTTTAAATAACAATACTACCTTAGTTGTTTGGTTTCAAGTTAAGCAACATTGTACATATAACATGAAGAGAACATATGCTTCAGCAAATGATGTTCATTACATATACAATACTAAATTGTTTGAGCAATATTATAGAACTTTACGCCTTTGATTTCAAATGTAACAGGTATATTAGACTTGCAGTAAATTCTTCTCTGGTGTCATAAATCCAAAGTCTTTGCACATAGCCAAAGAAATATAGGAGTTTTTGTCATACATAAGACTGTTATGACATTGTATTTTTAAAATAAAATATTTTATATTATTCACCTAAGGCAATTTCTGGTCAGCTTCCTGAATTTTTAGTTAAATAAACTGAAATAAATTCATGAATATATTTAAAGTGATATTTCATAAATATGAGTATTTAAGGGTAATCTCACATAGAGTGATTTTTGTCTCATTTCCTTGTATAATAAGTGACTAAGACATGTCCATAGTTCTACCTCCACATACCTGCTGAAGCCATAACTGTAAAAAATAAATGTAAGTCTTATTTTTGCTCATCGCTATTACTAAATAGATCAAAGTACAAAACTAACTCTATTGATTCTTATCTTATAAAAAGTATCTCATCATCAAGCAATCTTTTATTCTGGACAGTGGTATCTACAGTTACTTTTAATGATGGCTTCTTGGGCCCCACACTATACAATATTGGAATGTTGTGAAACCTACATTTAAAGTCCCTGTAGGGTTTTAACTACAGCCTGTACAATACTGAATCTACTCTTTTATCTAACTTTTTATTTTATTATTAACTTTTTGTTAATGAAGCAAATGCATCTCAAGAACATAAACAGCTTAAAACTACATTTATTTATCAAATATAAAATCATACTGTTTTAGAATTAATGTTTTTTCTATCATGTGTTCATGGCATTTCATTTTTAGTCCAACATCCTCTATAAAAGACAGATAACTCTTTGGGGAATGTATGTTGGTGCTCATTTTTCAGAATGAGAATAAAATCATCAAAGCTTGCAGTTTAAATGTCTGTGTTCTGCTTAATTGAGGACCCAAATGATCAATAGATTGTCTCTAAATGCTTCTTAACCAAATGGGAAAGATAAGAAACACGAGGGTTAAAGAATCTCATGTGAAGTAATTATACTCACTTTAAACTTCTATACATTTCATCAAATTAAGTCAAGTTCCCATCTTTGTAGTGATCCCATGTTGTATGACTCTGACCTTTACCCCATTCCACTCAAACTTCCTGAAAGTCTTGTCCTTTGCTCTGTGCACTCATTCATCTTTGCAGTAAAAGTTCTGCAGATCTATTGATTAACTTTTGTATGCTTGAAGACACTGATTTAGCATGTAATTGTAACCTACTGAAGATAAAGATGATTGTGGAATCATTAAAAAATAAGTGATTAAAGAAGTCCCTTCAAAAAGTCAAATTAATCTAAGGTGTAAAAATTTAAAAAATAATAATAAAAATCATGGTGACTTTATTGGAAATTCATTACATGTTTGTTTATTTCTCTGTGTGTTCTGTGAGGTTGATAATCTAATTTAGGATCTCACACATTCTAGGCAAGTACTCTATCTCAGAGCTTTCTGACAGACCAGAAATGACATTCTCAAAAAGAAAGCAAGACCATAATATTCCGTGTAAAAAAGTGATTTTAGAATACATACATACCAGTTTCTTGGAAACATGGAACATACAGAAGAAAAATATAATGAATTTGAAAGCAAAATTTTAATCTAACTGCCTAGGTGACTATATTTTTTTGTGTTTTAGAACACGATGCTGCATGTAGAATTCAAAACTAAGAAATAAATATTTTAATAAAGAAGAAACTCATGCTTCACTGGGAAAGTGATTTCACTCAGATAACATTAACTAAGGAAGTCAAAGTCCCATTACCTTTGCATGTGTTTTTTTTATTCAAATGTATCTTGCTTTTATACAGCTGTAGATAAGGTTAATAGTAATAGATAGGGTTAATGGTCTATAAAAAGTGCTAATAGTATCTGGCTTAATATTTCTTAAGAGCTTACACATATAAGGAGAAATACTTAATATTTCTGACTCAAAAGAGCCCAAAAAAGATAATCTTAGTAAATTTTGCTTTCTTAAGACACTACCAGTGCTTCATTGTATGCACATCTGTTAGACATCCCATAATTCCTACAATAGACTAAATAAACTTATACTTAAATCATTTTAAAGTAAATTCTTGAAATATTGAAACATTTCATACAAGGTAGCCACAGGGCATAAAGTTTGCCTCTCCCTTACTTGAGATGTGATTTTTCCCCCTGTGGTAGTTTGATTAAATGTCCCCCAATAGATTCAAAAGTGTATTAAAGATTTGTCCCCAGCATCCTGGCTGGAGGAGGTGTCACCTTAGCCTGGCCTCCTAAGGTATATCTAAGATGGATGTGAAATTCCAGCTATACATATGCAAAGAAAAGTCTGAGCTCAGGCCTGAAGTTCCTGCTGTTTTGCTAGTCAAGTTGGAGCTTGCTTTTGGAGGTGCTGATGATGGCTTTCTGTCTCTGCTTGGATCTGTGAAGGGGGGAGGGGCAGCTTATTTTATCATTTTGGAACTCCCCCTAGATCTGTTACTTTAAAAAATACTTTCCTCCCAAAACAGTGACTGATTTGGAGATTGATCCAAGCAGCATGTATCTGACTATGGCATTCCCCAAGTTGTTATAAATGGCATGCCAAATTGTTTTACATGCTTGATCTACAATTCAAAGAGGGAAGAGACATTTAGTTCCTAGTCAGGGAAATTGGATATGCTCTTCCAGGTTTGGTGACAAGCATAATTAATGCCTTTATACATTTAAGCATCACCACTTGAGATAGATAAAATATATCCAAGGAAATGGGGAAGAGTATCTTTTCTTTGTGTTAGTTCGCACAAGTCTATGCTTACTTAAGTTCAAGATACATTAATGAAGAAACTATGAACCCTGGAATCTTATAAGTAAGATTATCTAGGAAAACATTTCCATAAAATCCATTAGATCCCCTGTAGCTGTTTTAGCTATTTTTACTCACCTCCTGCCTTTCTACTACATTTGCTGAGGAGACCTATACAGTTTAACAGGGGTTCCATAGGTATGCTCTGTGAATCCCTAGGGACTCCATGACTCTATCTGACCAACTAAAACATCAAAACAATTTTCAAACTGTCAAAAGGTGTTATTTGCTCTGTTTGCCATGTTGACACTTTATTGACTGTGGTTCTAAAAAAATGAAATGATAGCAAATTGTCCAGGACGTCATCTCCAATCAAGGCAGCACTCCCAAAAGATGGGATAATTTCTTACAGCATACTCATAGTTTTCCAAAATAATTTTTAAAGCCATTTTCACTAAATTACACCATTAATGAAGTAGAAAAATTATTAGTTTTATTAAACCTCATCCAAGCCTTGAGAACATGTGGTTTTGATATTCCTTGGGGAAAGCATGAGATAGACTTTAAGCAATTGTGTTAGATATTAAAGTGAAGCCTGTGTGCAATTGAATTTCAAGCATCTGAATTAGCTGCTTTGTTCCTGATACATAATTTTACTTGAAAGAACAAATGACAGATAAATAACAGTTATTCAAAATTGGGTATTTGGCAGACATTTTGCTGGAAATAAATACAGTAAACCTATCACTTAAATGAAAACAACTGACAGTTTGTGTTGTCAATGATAACATTTGTGCACGTGAGAGAAAAGTAGAATATTGGAAAACATGTCTCCACTGTGAGCTCGACAGCTTTCCAATACTTGCACACATTTTTATAACAATAGCAGTACTATTGATGGATGTGATATGCTGACATTATTTAATGAAATATGCCAGTATTTAGAAAAATCTAGATATATCAATAGAAAAATGTTTTACAACTGGCAAATGAAAGATGATACATAATCACACATAAGTCAGAAAATTTTTAAATGCAAATATTCTATGGTTGTTTTTTTTTGAAATCCAAGAAATGATTCTTTTTATATGCTTGGTGACAGTATAAATAAATAACAAAAATTATAAAGGTACCTATTTTGAAATATGCAAACAATGATTACATTGAAATCTTATCTTCAAAAACATTTATTTTTTATTTATGTAATATCTTTATTATGAGTAAATATACACATTGTATGATCAAATATTGAGACGATGCCCTCATTTCCCTTCTCTGTGTCCCCTACCCACTGGGGTCCTTCCTCTGTGAACATACTGGATCTGTCCATAGATTACGGGTTATAAAATGCACCAGAGGTAGCCAGTGTTTCTTTTTATTTTCCTTCCCCCTTTTGTGCATTGTTGCCAAGGGGTGCAAGGTCTCTAGATATGCTCCCCCACTATGGCTATTACAGTCCTTCTGCTCAGTTCCCTGAATCATAGTGGGTGAATTTTAAGTCAGCTTTATTGTTGAGATCTTAAATATATCTGGATCTGCCCTGGGTTGTGTTGGAAACTTTGTGTCTGTCTCCAAGGACCTTTCATGGGTTATCAGACTTGCTGTGGTGATTAGTCTCCTGTTTGTCTCATCACATTCTTGTAGGTTTTATTTGGCCCTGTGTGAAGGCTAGGTGTAGTTTGTCTCCTGCCAGGATGTCACCCATCATCCAATGTCTTTTTTGGTGGAATTGAGTTGTCCCTGGCTCTCTCAATGTCTTCTGAAAAATATAAACAGAATCTCCATTGGTGAGTGAGATCAATATAGGTCAAATGAGACAAGCATTGCTATTATGGCTAGCTTCTCATGGGTGTAGCTTCTCTGTGGGGTTTTAATATAATTGATATGATTTAGATTATATATGACTCATCTTTAAGAAACTATCAGTAGGAAAGTTCTTATTTAATACCAAAAATATTTAAAATTACATTACCTTATAAATCTATGAAAATGTTCTTCTTTTCTAAATAAATGTATCTGAGATAATGTCCTTGTGATGGGTCAGACAGCTCCAGAGACACCCTTCCCTTGAGTGGGAGGTGTCTGTCTAGAGCTACAACCTAGGGGCTAAAACTAATTGGTCAGGTATGAACCAATCAGCTGTCTCTCTGACTCACCTGAGAGAACTTTAATTCCCAAGGACCTTTGCCTTAGCCCTCTCTCCCCCACATGCCAGGCTAGTAGAAGGACCTCTGAATGTCCTGGCATTAGGAAGGTAAGGCCTATCCCACTGCAGCTAATAGCTGGGATGGGGGAAGGCTCCAGATATTTTCCCTCATGAACCTCTCCTTCTTATGATGGGAGCCCTCTGTTATCTTTTCTTCTGCTGCTTGTTTAGCTGAACAGCATAAGTTCTGTTAAACTCTCTGACAGGTGTTTTCCCCACATTGGTGGCTGGAGAACTCGGTAACTCCCCATGTTCCCTTAAATAATAAAGTCTCCCACTATACCTTACTATCTTGTTGTCTATAATTTTAATTCTTTAAATTTGTTGATAAGAACTCGGGTACTCTTTCAACTTTGGGGTGCATTGGAATTTTTGCTGGGTGTTATCTAAATTCTAACCCCCAGCTCACCCTGTTTCATCCTCATATACCTTAACTCAAACAACATACTGCAAAAAAACTAATTGGAAAAGGAAATACTAAACTCTTGCTGCTTTCTACTATTCTGCACATCAAAGAAACTTGGATAATACAATAACATTTACCTCACTAATTTTTTTTTACCTCACTAATTTTTAAAAATATGGGTGCTTTCATAAAATAGTTACTTAGCCATCAATGAAATTAGCATTGTTTTAGTTAGATCAATTAATAAAGGTTTAAAATCTTGTTTGTTTCTAAAATACAATATCTATAATCCATGTGTACAAAATAGCTTTTATAGCTCTTAAAAAATTATGAGTAAGAAAATACAGAAATCAAATACCTAAGCACCACCAAACAGAAACAGTGTGCTTACTTTGGAAACAGAGTATCTCTGTTTTTTTTTTTTTGTTGTTGTTGTTGTTTTTATCTCTGTAGTTATATTGCATTGTCTTCTTGGATTTGTGACATGCCTCTAGTGTTTCCTCATTAATCTAAACATAATAAAATTTGAACTCTAGTACTAAACCATTATACCTGTAGCACTACACTCCTAAGCCTGTAGTCTGCCTCTCAGTGAATGCTATAACACTGCAGTGAAAGTGACCATGCTGGACCAGAAATCACTGGACTGGAATCCACCTTCCCTATTTCTTGTTCTTCCTCCTCTTAATCCACATAATTATGCTTTTAAAATACTGCTCTGAAGACAGAATCAAAGACTCTGCATTGTCATAGCAAGACGTGTAGCATTTTAACACTTAGAGTAAATATATGTGATAATTTAATTTGCAGTGAAAAAGTATCAGTATTTAGGGAATTTCTGTAATGGGTAAGGACTAAAAGTTTCACTATAGTCGGGGGCATTTTGGTAGGAAAATAGAGCATTGTTTTGTGATGCCAAAAGAAAGTTGTGACCCTTAATACCTAAATCTTTGATTAGATAAGTGATTCAGTTTCCTTCTCATTTGACCACACAGAGAACCTGACAAAAAGCAATTTGTGGGAAGAAAAGGTTTATTTTGTCTTACAAACTCAAAGGGAAACTCCATGATGGCAGGGGAAAATATGGCATGCACAGAGGGTGGACATCATCTTCTGGCCAACATCAGGTGGACAACAACAGCAGGAGGGTGTGCCAAACACTGGCAAGGGGAAGCTGGCTATGACACCCATAAGACCACCCTCAAGAACACACCTCCTCCAGCAAGGCTCCAATCCCTAAATTGTCACCAGCTAGAGACTTAGAATTCAGGACATATGAGTTTATGAGGGACACCTATTCTAATCACCAAATTCTTCCCAGGGGGTTCATATACATAACCATCCATGATGTAAAAAGCAATGCACTCAGTCCAACTTTAAAAGTCCCAAAGGTTTTTATCAATTCTAATATTATTCAAACATCCCCAAATTCCATGGTCTCTTAACTGTTAGCTATAAAACCCAAAATAAAAATAAAATAACCATAATGGCACAGAATAAATATTCATACTGCAAAAGATGACATCAAATTCTGTAACTCCATGTCCTACAACTCTAACCATTAAGTCTCTGGAGTTACTGCAAATCATGATTCATTCTCATGCCTCCTCATGGCTCCACTTGGCCTCCAGTTAGGGACCTCCTTGCCTCACATTGTCTATGGCCATTTACAAAAGACAAAACAGTGTTGCAAATCCAATGACTTCTCTTTCCTGCATTTGCTATACTCCATAGTACCTGGTGGGCTACCAAATTTGTTAATCCAAGGGGCAATAAAGCTAACTTTGAAGAGCAGGACCCTGCTCCAGCATTCAGACCCCTATTTTTTAAACTGTCAGCATTTTTCCTTCTGTCCCCATGCAGACCAGCTGACCCAATCTCAATGATTGTAATCTCTCAAACAATTGCACCTGAATGGGTGCCGTCTCTAGCTGTAAACTTTCATTTCTTTCTTTGCCATATCTAGCTGATCACACTAGTCAATTTTTACCCAACTTTACTCTGCACAAACTGGAAGGCAAAAATGTACCAAGTCTCTCATACAAACTGCTTCTAAACCAGTCCCTCCAAGTTCTTTCTTCCTTTAGTAAGTCAAACCTCACAGTCCATAGTTCCTACTGCATTTATGTCTTTCAACTGTAACAAGTATAGACTAAGAAACTCTGCCTTCTGCACTGCAAAGCATATCTTAGACCAAGGTTTCAAATCGTTCCCACCCCCTTTCCTCCTGCAAACCAGTTCCAAAAAGGCCAAAATCCAGAGTCAGGTCTCTAGCAAGAATAATCCCACTTCAGGTACCATTTTTCTGTTGTAGTTACTTTCTTGTTGCTGTCACAAAGCACCCATCCAAAAGCAGCTGGTAGGATGAAAGAGTTCATTTTTGCTCACAGACTTGAGGAGAAACTCCTAGATGGCAGGGGAAAATGTGGTATGTGCTGAGACTGCACATCACCTCTTCATCAACATCAGGTGGATGACAGCATGCTGCAAAGGAACTCCAGATACACCTCTTTGTGCATCTGGCTTTACATGGTTACTGTGGAATCAAACTCAGGAAGTTAGGCTTTGTAGGAAAATGCCATGAACACTGTGATGGGTAAGTTTATTGTCAACTTGACCTGTGTAATAATCCACAGTAATCTTGGGTGGGTCTATGAGCTTCCCTGCAGAAAGGATTGACAAAATCCTTTTGGGATTTTGGAGAAGGGAGAAGGTCCCTTCTCAGAATGAGCCCTTCCTTCTGAGGGTTGGGCCTTCCAAAGGGGGACTACATATTAGGAAGCTTGAGGGGAAGGGAAGCTCTCTTCCTTCCTCCCCCGGCTGCTGGTGCTGGTTCTGTCTCTCTGCTTGTATTTATGAAAGGGAGTCAGCCTTTTCCTTCATTTTTGGAACTTCTCTTGGATCTCTTATTTCAATAAACACTTTCCTTCCCAAATTGTACCTGGTCTGGAGATTCATCCAAGTGGCATGTGGCTGACTACAACAAACACTGAGCATCTCTCCAGCCCCATAAATATTTTGAATCAAGTGCATTTGGAAAATATCCCCAGATTATGAAAATGCCTGATTATGTGTCCCCCAGGCCTTAGGTAGGATCCTGTTGCTAAAGAAACCATCAATCAGCACCGAGAAGATTATGGGCATAATCTATTACAAAAGTTTCAATTATGAATAAAAACACTGAGATAAAGGTTACAACAATTGGCTGAACTGCCTAAAGCACTCCAAAATAGATTTTAAGTGTTACCATTCCTAGCCCAGAGCATTTACCACCACTAAGACACTATTTCTTCAGATAAGGATTATTTGGGGGACATTTTTTTTGAAAAATTTATAATCAGGATTCTGAGGAGGGGGTATCAGGAAGGGGAGACAAAGAAAGGTGATGAGAGGGTATTATGATCGCTGTATATTGTGCATATGTATGGAGGTTGTTGATAAAATAGTTTTTAAAATGTATAATCTATGGACCTTTATTAGGATTTCTCTCACTCCAAGGCATTTTTGTGAGGTGTTCAAATAGCTCTGAAGTGAGACAAAATAAGGTCGGAAAAATTCCACTAAGAATCCAAGCTCCACAGTTCTCTGGAAGTGGCACCTGTCACATTCGTCCTTTCTGACTGGAGAAGTTGGTGGTTGTAGCTTCCACTTCCATAGAGCTGATGGTCTGCAGCAAAGGTAGGCACAGTGTAAAACAGAAAAAAAAAAAAAAAAAAAAAAAAAAAAAAAAAAAAAAAAAAAAAAAAAAAAAAAAAAAAAAAAAAAAAGATGAATTTTAAAAAGATTTCAGAGGAAGTTTTTATATTTTAAAGCTGTATGGAGCCATCTAGTGGCCGAATGTTGTGCTAACGCAATTAGGTTTGGTCATTAGAAAACAAGTTCACAGACTGACTGACCAATGTTATAAATGACTGGGTCAGGAACAGAGCCTGTGGTTTTATGTGTGTAGAAGACCTAGTCTGTGAAACAGACGTGAATCATCAGTAGAGGTTTTAATTTGTAAATTATTTTTATTTTGCTTTCATTGTCAACAGAAAGCTTCGGCGTGCTTCTGAAACAGCTCATTTTTTTTTCTTATTTAATAGCTCTTCAACAAAGTATACAAGCTAGAGATAATTGGATTCTACTTTTAAATTCTTATATTTCACCCAACTGAATTAAGCTCAAAAAAGTCAATTTCTTTAAATTGGAAAATATCTGTTAATGTTTCCAAACAAAATGAAACAGGCTTTTTTTTTCTTTTCCTACAAACTCATGAGAATCTTTTATCAATGAGACAATTCAAACAACAAAGCTACATTTCTAAGAAAGCTAACGTAGCAGAAAATTGTCACTCCAATTAAAACCCTTTGTATCTCTAAATAGAATAAAAATAACAATTGAATGTACTTACTTAAAGGGATTTATACAGATGCACATCTAATGGGAACATATCAGAAATGCTGATGGCTTAAACAAATCCTGAGTCAGACTCACACCAGCCTTTCTTAGAATTCTTGAATACTTTCCTTTCACTGGCTTGATTGATTATAAATTAATCATGAAAATTACAGATGTTTGATAGCAGTGAAAAAGATTTTTATATAACAGTATTATATAAATACATAGTTGTGTGAATGAGATTCAATCTATTATGGAGTTAATAAAATATTAATAGTATTCTTAATGGAATTAGAAACTAAGGGAGCCAGTTCAGAACAATTTATTTTTTGTGTCTATTCTTTGTTTGACCAAAGGTAAGCTTGAAAAATTCATTCTGTTTCATTTATTTTTTACTAAAACACTTTCTTTAGAATATTGGGGGTTGTACCCTTGCTAATTGAGCCTTTGCTCAGTAAGAGAAAGGGTGTTGAGAGAAAGGGCAGATGAAGTATCCTTGATACATACATATAACCCAAGAGAGCATTCATAAAGCACACATTGATTTCTAATTAAGAATATTGTATTATACTGAACATAAGACCTGAGCTCACTGTAACTGCCATAATCTTGTTTCTAAGAAGTACTTTGCATGTGACCCATGAGTCAATCAAATTGCAGTTACTTAAAGAAACATAAAACTAAAATTTGGACTAGGGAAATGACACAGGGGTTGAAGGCGCTTGGCTGCAAAGCCTGGTGGCCCGAGTTTGGTACCTCATGGAAAGCTAGCTGCACAAAGTAGTGCATATGTCTGGAGTTCAATTGCAACAGCAACCTGGCATGCTCATTCATATTCTCTCTCTCCTTCTTCCCTCCCTCTCTTCGTCTCTCCTTACATGTAAATAAATAAATAACTGAAATCATGAACATTGTAAAAGTATTAACAAAAGTAAGTAAATTGAATAAGAAAACACCATTTAATAGTGTGAATTATCCTTTTTACCGCAGTCATTTATAACATGAAAATACAACAAAATAAAAACATTAAA